>JAKWJA010001248.1:0-58194 GCA_027704765.1 Solanum habrochaites
TACTCCTCCTCCCCCTCCCCCCCCCCCCCGAGCCCCCGTCCCCCCGGGCGTTCGGAAAGCTTCCTCACACTCATCGACAAGACAAATGGAACATTTTGCTGAGTTTCAAGTTCGTCAGTAGGTTGGGAAGCAATAGAGGGAGAATCCTTGAAAACGGCGGTAGTCGCTAGCTCAACCCAACAATAGTCCTTATTTCTGACACATTAGTCGGTCTTACCCAAATTCCTCACTACTTCGATCTTAGGACGGATCCACCTTCACTCCATTCCTTAGAAAACCACGTGCCCCAAGAAGGACACTGCTGCATTAGCAAACTCACACTTAGAGAAACTTGGCGTTAAAAGCGTTTTCTCTCAACGTTTCCAATACCATATCAAATGCTCCTAATGTTCCTTCTACTCTGGGAGTATCATCAGATATCACAATTAAACACGATCACAAAGAGATCTAAATATGCTTAAAAATTCCCATTCATCCACAACAACTCATGATGAAAGAGCAGGGGGAGGCCTTCGTAAGACCAAAAGAATAAACTTGCAAATTGTAATGCCCAGACCCTGTTTAAAACAGTATTTGGCACACGTTGCCCGTATTTTCAAGATTGATGATAACCGGATCTCAAGTCAATCTAGTAGAGAAAGACACAAGCACCTTGTAATTGATGCAACAAGTCAATAATGCGAGGAAGAGGATTACTTGTTCTTTCTAGTCACCTTGGTTCAACTGCGGTAGTCTATAACACATCAGAAAACTCCCATCTTTCTTCTTACGAACAAAAAAACCGGAGCACCCAAGGAGATGCACTTGGATACTGAACCTTGCTCAACAACTCTTGAAGTATTAGCTTTAACTCCTTAAATCGCGGGAGCCATTATGTTACGGTGTATAGAAATGGGGCGTGTGCCGGTTTTCAAGACGATACAGAAGTCAATATCCTATCGGGTGGCATACAGGAAGATCTGCAGGGAATACATCAAGAAACTCACGGGGCCCACCGAAAACCGACTCAATTGAAGTTACTTGGGTAGTGTCACCTTGAGATGGGCCCCCCCAAGAAAAGCAAACACCCTTATTACTAACATTTCTTAGACGAAGAAATGAGATGGATACGCACAGGATTGGAAGTGTGTCACCCTCCCACACTACACGGGATCTGTCCCCAGCTTGGCCAATGTCACAGTTTTTGCATTACAAACCAAGATCGCCAAATTTGGAGAAAGAAAGCCAGTCATACCCAGAATTACATCAAAGGTCACCCATTTCGACAAATAACCTAAAATCTACAATAAGTGTTGATCCCCACAAAGTCACCAAAACAGACCATGACTTTTCAATACCCACAGACTCACCACCGCTGTAGAAGAAACCACGAATAGGCAGTCAAGTAATCACAAGGCAATTTTTTTAGACCATAGCAAAGATGTGAAGATACATATAAGAAAAAACGTGGAGCCAGGGTCAAATAATAAAGATGCCATGGCAATCACAAACCAAAAGATTACCTGTGATTAACAAACATCAGACGGCCTCCGCTTCAGATCTCGAGGGAAAGCGTAAAAATGGCCCTAGTTTCTTACTGTCCATTGCCCTCCCATTGTTGCGTAGTCATTGGCTCCATTTTGCCATCACCTCTCTGCCGTGTGTGATGACCGCAGTACCTCGACACCACGTCCTCCAGAAAAGCGGGCCTCTACCATGACCACCTTACCTCTAGCTAGGGGGTTCTGTCAACTCTGTTTGGACCACATACCTTTGATGTGTCCAACATCCCCACATCCATAACACACTCTCGGTGCATGCATAGGTATATCGGAGTCAGGTTGACCGGTTTCGAGGGGACCCCCAATACAGTCTGTAGTGAAGACTGAATTGGGAATTGAAGTAACTCCGGAGCGCTGTCCTCTAGAGTGAGAAACCATTAAACCGCACTCCCCTTCGAACCTTTTGATGTGATGTCGTGGTGAAGTGTCGGGCTTCACTCCTTCCCACATCTATCACAAAGTCTACCAACTCTTGGAAGGTGTTGCCGTGAGCCGCGAAACTGTAAGGGCTGAAACCGCAATTCGACCTCACCCGTCAAAAAACGGCGAATCCGTTCTTGTGGAATGAAACAAAGCTTGGGGGCGTTATGGATTAGTGCGCCGAAATTTAGCATCATACGCGTTAACTCTCATCCTCTTGCTCTAGACTCAAGAACTCGTCCCGTTTTCTATCTCGTCAAAGTCCTTGGGATATACTTTCCATAAAACAGGGGGTAGTAGAGAATGATTCCCAAGTCAAGGTGGTGCCTCTGGTGGTTGACACTCAAAATGTGATCGCCAACCATTTTGGAGTTAACTTGAAAATGATAGCTCACGAAACTCACCGCCAAAAAAACCGTTCACTATACCCTCTTGTGTAGTAGCTCATGACAATTAACCAAAATTCGTATGGCATCCTCTGATGTGCGCCCTGAAAGATGGGAGGTTTGGTTTCATTTCAAGAACTACTGAAAAGTTCATGCTGATCATTTGTAATATAGGCCCAGTAGTGAGTGTGGAAATGTGCCTCTCCAATGATGCATCCATGCGGGGAGCATGTAGCCGCACAGGTCGTACCTCTGAAACGGAGGTGGGTTGGGCAAAACACTGGAGGTGCCTTGACCCTGATCGGATAACCACTAAGATAAGCAACGTACCTGGTTGATGCATCTCTGGGGTAGGTTGGGTGAGGCATTTCCTCACTCTCTGCCATTGTCATTCTCCCCTTCCTCCCCTCTCTATCACTCTCGGTCGGTGGAGGAGTCACGCCTAGTATTCAGATGGGATGGTGCCTTGTCCTCTTCTCTCTAGAGGAAGTCCTCCACGGGACCTCTCCACGGCCTCTTGCCGTTGCTCTTCTCGAGCTGACAGCCCAGTGCCTGGCTCAGTCGTTTCTGTCTTTCCGTTGTGCTGCTGGTGCGGTCGGTGCTTAGTTCTAACCATGCTGCGAAAATTTTTTTTTTTTAAGAGTGAAGATGCGTCAGATACCAATTCGTATCGACCCAAGATACCAATTGGACAAAGTAGTAGACAGAAAGAAGAAGAATGGAAAGAGTGAAATTGCATAAAGTCTGATAGCCTCTCAAGGAAAAGTATAAGGCGTCCCCCCTACCGTTCCTTAAGACTCTACTAGACATGTTCTTGTGTGATGAGACCAAGAACTAGTGCTCGATACCAAGTTTTCCCGAACCAAATCAGGACGCGGACTGGCACCCACATTTACCCCTCCTATGTGAGCGAACAAACACTCTAAACATTACATTTCAAGATATATCACAACAGAACATAAGCTGGAAGAAGGACTTAAAATCATTAATAAAAAACCAATTCAATACTATTATATTATCCCAAATCTGGAAAGTCATCATTCACAAGAAAGAACATCGATCTCAATTACTGAATAGGAATGTCCTAAGACACAAAATAACTCTAAAAAAGCTAGTCCATGCCGGAAGTTCAAGGCACAAAGACTGGAGAAGAAGACCCAGTCCAAGCTAGACGAATTAGCTCACCCTGAATTTACGAGGAAGTGAAGACTGGCAGATCTACTGTTGGAGTTGAAGTTGCACGGAAGTTGCTGCTTACACAAATAACAACGAGGAAAACATAAAAGTAGGGGGTCAGTACAACCACACGTACGAGTAGATATCTCGGTAACTCAAAATAGGGGGACAGTAATATATCATAATAAGGTAAATAAACACAATACTCAAAATGTAGCAATAACACTGAATTCATCAATAACTACAACCGAAAGTTCAAACACATGAGGATCAAGCCTAATACCATTACTCATTTTTGGGAATTAAGTTCCTTAAGAGGGAGTATATTCATATATTTCAAAGTCATTATCATTCCTCCCTATTATTGTCGGTAAGTTGACAACTCCGATCCTTCTATTTCATACTGGTGCGGAACGTTGGCACCTAACGATCCCTAATTCTATCCTCAATTGGTACCGGGAACGTTTGGCACCACGATCCATAATCTATCCTCCGGGTCGTCGGAACAGTGACCACTCCGATACTCATATTCTAATACTGGTACGGAACGTGGCACACGATCCATAATCTATCCTGGTCGGAACGTGACACCCGATCCTCATTTCACCTGGTACGGAACGTGGGCCACCCGACCATAATCACATGGTTGTCGGAAAGTGGACAATCAGAATCCTCATATTCTATCATGGTACAGGAACGTTGCACAAGCGATCCATAATCTATCCTGGTGTCGGACGTGACACCCGATCTCATATTATATCCTGGTTGAACGGAACGTGGCACCCGATCCCCTCAATTCTCAAGCCTGCCTTTTACACTAAGGCATCATCATTCTCAATTATAATTTATCCAAGCCTTCTTTCTACGAGGCATCCATCATCATCATTATATAATATATCAAGTGAATTAGGGTTCTTTAGATTTGGGATGAACTAACTTCGTCATGCTTGTTAATTCATCCACAATTTTATAATAAATAATCATGCAAGGCATACACTAAGCACCTAGACAGGGTTTACCATATTATCAAAACACATAAATTCACTATTAAGAGTTCACTACGATTATCGTAACATAACCATAACCTACCCTCCACCGACGATTATGATTCAAGCAAGCCCCAATTTCCCAAGCTTGTTTCTCTCGTTTCTCATCTTTTCGTTCGACTTTCTCTCCCCTTTTTTTTTATTGTTTTTCTTTATTCAACCCTTCTTTCTTTTACCCACTAATTAGTATCTAATTAAGAAGAAATATGTGGCAAAATTAACCCACTAATTAACTTAAGGTTAACTCTTTTATACCCCAAGAAATAGCCTATTAATTTAACCCTCAATCGTTATAATTAAGGAAAGAATAGTCAAAAACGACCCCTAAAACGTGTAGAGGGAATCTATTGTGCCTTGGACATGCGCAACTGTGACGGGCAGTCGTGCCTGCGACGTAAGTCACAACGGTCGTCGCAGATCCCTCAACTCACGATAGCCTGTGGCGGCCCGTCACAGCTGTGACGGTCCGGTCTGTTCCTCGTCATAGACGGTTCAGAATCGTTTATTTGTATCAAATTCTCAAAAGTTGAGTTGAAGTTTTGTTTTGTAACGCAAACTCCGACGGTTGTCGTGGATGTGACGGCCACGTCCTGCAGGTCGCGTCACAATTTACAGAGAGTCGATTTCGTACAACATTTCAAAAAGTTCTAAGTGTAATGGAAGACACCCTCTTCGACGGGCCGTGTGACTATGACGGTGCGTCGTTACATCCGTCGTCCCAGCCAAGTTTTTCCGAATAAAATCTGGTGCTCAAAACGACTAAAAAAGGCTCGTTACAATTTCTCCAAACCACCATCTTCCGTAGAACTAAGCAAGGCAGGGCCCAAGAAACATTATCATAAGCTTTGACCATATCTAACTTAATGAACACATTATCACATTCATTTAGTTGTTAATATAATTAATAAATCTCTTGGGCTAACATAATGTTTTCAGACATACTCCTACCCTTTACAAAACCATATTGATTAATAAAAATAAGGTTTGGCAAAATCGTAGCTAATATAGTACTCATAATCTTAAAAATGATTTTATTAGAAAAGTAACTTAGGCTAATAGGTCTAAAATCTTTATGTTTGTTAGGGTGATGTACCTTGGGAATAAGGATTAAACAAGAATGAGTCATATACATAGGCATATCTTTCCCATTAAAGAAAGATTGTATAGCTTCAAGTAAATCATCGTTAATTATGTCAAAAACGAACTTGATAAAATTTACCACCAAACCTATACGGGCCCAGAGCAGAATTTGGATTCGTCGCTAGAACCACTTCTCTAAGTTATACCATATTTGGAAAACTTTAAAAAATAGAATTTTGATCATAGTAACCACTATTAGGAATGCATTGTAATAGATTCTCAGTAATTCAACAGGCGTTCTATGTAATATGTGTTGATAATACTGACAAGCTTCTTTGTCAATATAATCATCACTTGTACCCCCATTGTTCATTATCTATTAAGACTTTTGTTGCAATACAACATTTTGTTACGTTTACTTCATTCAGTTATGAAAATACTTAGATTTAGTATCACCTTCTTTCAACAAATGAATCTTTGTTTTTTGTTGTAACATAGAATGTTCAATTATCATATATCTTATTATATTGAGTATTAAGACAGTGCAATTTAGACCTATTCTTCTCATTATTATCATTTATTAACTTTTCTTCAGCAATCATTACACTTTCCTCATAATCTTTGATTCTACAAAGAAAATCTCTATATTCCTTCTTTGACCAAACACTTAGAAACCGTTATTTTATTTTGAAGAACCCACAAAGGGTTTCCTAAAACTTTCATTTCCCAACAATTAGAAACTGTATTTTGAAATGAAGAATTTTCAATCCAAAAGTTAAGAAACGTGAAATATTTTGTCATAGTGTCCTGCCTAATCCTAATTTCCAACAGTAAAGAACAATGATCAGAACCCACTAAAGTTAAATGAGTAAATAGTTAAGGAATTTTATAACCATCATTCAGTACTAAAAACCCTATGTAATCTTTTCCAAATTCTAGCACCATAATCTCTGTGATTACACCAACCATAAGGTTGCCCATTATACCAAGTTAAAAATCAACAAACAAGCCTCAATACCACTAATTTTTGAATCAAAAAAACTTATGTTCATATTGAAAGCCTTACCACATAAATTTCTCTTAAATAGAATAATTGACAACAAAATTACCAATAATAAATAAAGGGAGGTTTGTATTTGAATTTCTGAAATCTATCCCAAAAGAGGTCTGCCTCACATTATTCCTTAAATTGAGCATCACACAAATGTTAATAAACTTTTCTGACCATCAATGGTTTATTTCACAAGTAATGTGTTGATTATTCATTTCTACTACCTTATAGATTACATAACAATTCCACAAAACCCATATTTTACTGTAAGGACTATTACTTATTCTAGACTGTGATTTATTATTAGTAGATTTTGTCAGGTGGTTCCCTTAAATCAATGTTAATATGTTTGGAAGAATCCTCAATAGTCTGAGACAATTTCCTTTTCCCCTTGGACACACCATCATTCCTAATACTAGGTATATCATGACATTTTCCAACCTCACCTCCAAAAGCTATACCCACAACAATCTCACAATTATAAGAGGATATCGTAATTGGGAGCATTGAGGTAAAACCTTGCAACTTTGAAGTATATTCTTGGTAGATTGTTTTATCTTTATTAAAATCATATTCTTGCTGTATTACCTCGCTTTCCACACTTTTTGAACTTTGATCCTTGTTAGTAATACCTGCCTGTCTATTCACCTGTTGTTACTGAATAGATGCCATTTGTGTAAGTTAGTTCTGTTCTATATTTTCTCCCATTTTTTCTGTATTTGAGGAAAACTCTGAACATCTAAAATCAATGTACGGTTCTTTTGTAAAATATAGGATTGTTATTTTTTATACCTGTTTTTGCAACTTGGTGTTGATATACTATGTTGTCTCCAGTGTGTTGGACTTGTTTGTGATTATCGCTTTTCCTCCTCTTGAACTTTGCCACTATTCTTCGTACTGCAAATTTCTTTTGTGTTGCTCCCTTGGATGATTTTGTGGAATGCTAGTCTGATCTCTTTTGCCTGTTTCTTGCTGTTCATAATTCGGCACATCTTTTTGTATATTATCTTGTTTTTGGTTTTATTTTTGTATAGCTCTTTCCTTCTCTTAGTCTCTACATCTCTTTTCTCAATGATACAACTACATTCCTTATGTCCTTTATGTAAACAATAAAAATAATAATAAGGAATACTATCATACTCAACTTTTTGACTTCGACCATCTGTTATATCTTCTCCTATATAGCCCATCCAAATACGAGGAGGTCTAGATTGAGTAAGATCTACTTGCACATTAACTCTAGCTTGACTTCCCCTAGTTTTATTAATTGAAGCTGAATCTAAGTATAAAACTCTACCTATAGGACATAATAAGTTAGTAATAAATTATTTATTGTAAAAATTCCATGGCAAATCTTGAAGAGAAACCCAAATTGGTACTAAATGAGTTTCCTCCGCAGGTTTGAGAGAAGGAGTTCAAGATTGGATCTTCATAACCTGTCCAGCTAGGGCTATACGTTGTTTAGTCCACACCATATTTTATTTAAGTTCTTTGTCACGGTCAGTATAAACATGTCGAGAATTAAAATGTGCAATCTCAACCCCTCAAGATAATTGATTTTGAAGAATAAAGTTCTTTTGAATCAATTCTACTCTAGGCATTGTGTTGACAAACATACCAATAAAAGTATATTTACAAGTCAAAGCCAGATCTTTTATTACCTCATCCATCACATATAGAACTGCTGGTAGACCTAGTTTAGTTGTAATCTTAGGGGCAGTCAATTTGATACTAATTTCTCTCATAGATTAATTATGTCTCAACCTATCAGCATACATTTGAATTACAGTGTAGGGGGCTGGTTCTGGGATTTGATTTTTCTGAGGAAAATTATTAGGATTTGCAAAAGGTTGATCAACTATTTCAGCAGATACTCTAGGAACAATAGATCAAAATTGCTAGAAATTTTAGGATAAGTTGATTGATAATCTACTCTATCAAGATCATGACTCCTACAAGAATAAGCATTCCTATCCATTCCAATCAATCCTTGATCATCATTGGAAGTAAAAGTAGTAAGAGTGATCTTACCTTGTTCATTTTCTTATCGATTATTGTGAAAAGTGTTCTTAGACAGCTCACCAGTATGCTTATGCAATGGAGTAGTAATAAGAACCTTAGAACATTTATTTCCACCCTTCTTATTCTGGTCGTAACCCATCAACTAACTCGCTGGTTTTTTAGAAAGATAATTATCTTTGTCAATGTTTGAGCTATCAATGATATGTTGTTGAGATTGTTGTGTCTTATTAATGGAGATATGATCAGGTATCTGTGTAAACCAATTTTCATGGTCAAGATCCCTCGCATGAGATTCGACTCGTTCACCACCATAATTTACCCTCTATGAATCAACATTGGGAATTCTAAAAATTTTATGTAGAACGTATATCAAAAGCAGGGTAAGAAACCCCAATTCAAGTTTCCTTTAAAGTTCTATCATCTTGTGCCCTATTTGGATCACTATTCGGGACAGAGTTGTACGCCTTTCTTGAACCATCATTTTTTCCACTTTATCTTTTCCACCATAAAATTGATTCGAGTCATCCACGAAGATATTTGTACTTGTTCCTTCAAATTACTTTTAACAATTAGTGTGGACCATATCTTCCCTCACCTGCAAGAATTTGGAAGATGATTCTTAACTCAATTCAACTTGTAGATGTTGATGATTCAAAGTACACTTCATTTGTCCAGGATATGGTGGCTTACTATCCATTCCAATGATCGAGAATTGTATCTATTAGCTGAGATAGCTAATTCCTTGAACGGTTCTTAGAGAAAGATAGTCTTCAGTAGAGATGGTTTAGGATTTTATATATTGATCTTAGGGTTTCGGGTTAATTTTTTTCTCTGAGGGTTAGAGTTAAGGTTAGGTTAAGGCTTTTAAGATAGGCTTTGGGCTTAGGGTTTTTTTTTGGACTTCTTTTTTATTGACTTAGGGATTAGGGTTTAGGGTTAGGGTTATGATTAAGGTTAAGATAAAGGTTTTTCTCTATGTTTTATGGTTCAGGATATAGAATATAAGGTTTTAAATCAATGGTTTAGTATTTAATGTTTGAGTCTTGGTATTTTTGGCTTCGGGTTTCAGGTTTATGGATTGGGGTTAGGGTTAAAGTTAAAGTTAGGGTTTGGGTTAGGGTTAGGGTTTTGGTTTTATTTAGGTTTTTGGGTTTAGGGTTTAGAATTTGAGATTTAATATCATGCTTTTAAGGTTTAGTGTTTGGGTTTGGATTTTTTGAGCTTCGGGTTTTAGGGTTTATGACCGGTTTCGGGTTCGGGTTAGGTTAGAGTCTAGGTTTGGTTAGGGTTAGGGTATGTTTTTAATATTGTTTTTCCTCTTCGTTTTTATGGTTTGTGGTTTCGAGATGGTCTTTTACCTCTATGGTTTAGTGTTTCTGTTTGGGTTTTCATATTTTGGACATAGGGGTGTTATTTTTGAAATTAGGGCTTAGGGCTTAGGGTTAGGGCTAAAGTTAGGATGTGGTTTATTAAGGTTTGCTGGTTCCAATTTAGAAATTGAGGTTTAAAAATCTACATCTAATGGTTTTAGTATTAAATTTTTAGGATTTTTATATGTTTGGGCTTAAGTTCCGGTTTATAATTTAGGGTTAAGGGTAAGGTTCAGGTAACCCTAGGTTTAAGTTTAGGGTTTTGTGTTTTAGTGTTTTGAGCTGTTGGTTTTTTTGTCGTATTTAGGGTTTAGAATTTGGCGCTTAATATCAATGGTATAGTGTTTGATGATTGGATTTTTGTATTTTTTGCTTGGGATTTAGGGTTTTTTTGGCCTTTTTTTTGTACTTAGGATATAGGGTATAGTGTTTAGGGTTAGGGTTAGGGTTAGAATTATGGTTAGGGTGTAGGTTTTTTTTTTTTAGGTTTTATGGTTTAGTGTATAGCATTTGAGGTTTAAACGCTACAATTTAGTATTTAATTCTTTGGTTGTTGTATTTAAGGCTTAGGATTTTGGATTTATGGTTTAGCGTTAGGATTTTTGTTAGCATTACGGTTTAGGTCATTTAGGTTTTAGCATTTGAGGATTAAAATCTCTGATTTTAGTGTTTAATGTTCGGGTTTTCGTATTTTGGACTTAGGTTTTCGGTTTTAGGGTTAGGGTGTAGGTTTTATTTAAAGGTTTTATGGTTTAGGATTTAGAATTTGAGGTTTAAAATTTACGGTTTGGTATTTAAGGCTTAGAGTTTCAAATTTATGATTTAGGGTTAGGGTTAGGGTTAAGGTTAGATTTAGAGTTTTATGTTTTTTTAGGTTTTAGGGTTTAGGGTTTTCGATGTGAGGTTTAATATCAATCTTTTAGTGTTTAGTGTTTGGGTTTTGGTATTTTATGCTTGGGATTTAGGGTTTATAGTAGGGTTAGGGTTAGGGTTAACGGGTAGGCTTAGGTTGTTTTTTAGGTTTTCGGCTTTGGCCATTATGGAGGAGTTTGGCTTTGTACTACTCCACTTTGTTTTCTGTGTTTACTCTCCCTATTTTCAGGTTTTGGTGCCTTCGGCTTTTGGGTTTCTCGGGTTCGGGTTCGGGGGGTCGGCTCGGGGCTCGGGGTTGTGTCCTCGGGTAGGGCCCGGGGTTCCTTGTCTTGTGTTTCTTTTTTTTTTCGGTTTTCGGTTTTTGGGGTTTCGAGTCTTTGGTTTTCCCCCTTGTGTTTCGTGTTTCGTATTTGCGTTTTGGTCTTTTTCTTGTGCTTTCCTGTCAATGGTTTTTGTTTTAGGGTTAGGGTTTAGTTTAGGGTTATGGTTGGGGTTACGATTTAGGTTTTATTTTTAGTTTTTACTTAGGGCTTGGGGTTTAAGATTTGGTTTTAAATCTATGGTTTAGCGTCTTTCATTTGTGTTTTTGTTTTTGTATTTTGTACTTAACGACTTCAGTTTTTAAATAAATCGTTTTCTGGTTTTCGGTTAGGGTTAGGAATGTGGTTTATGTGTAGGACCTCTTTTTTTTGGTTTTATAGTTTCCAACATGGTTTACATCTTAGATTTAAAAAATCTATTTTTTAGTATTTAATGTTGGGTTTTGGGTTTTTTGGCTAAGTGTTTTTTTGAGTTTATGATTAGAGGTTTGGGATCTGGTTTATTTTTTTTTGTAGATGATTTTTGGTGTTATGATTTTCGCTCTATTGCTGTTGCCCTCTTCCCGGTTTCGTGTTTCCACCCCGTTTTTTTTCGTGTAGTCCTCTTCGTCTTTTTCGCTTTTTTGGGTTTTGGGTTTCCGTTCTATGCGGGTTCGGGTTCGGTTCCTGTTCTCTGTTTCGGGTTGGGTTACGTGTTGTTCATTGATATGTTTTCATGGTTGGGTTTTCTGTCTTTGAGTTGTCCTCTCTCATGGTTTAGTTTTAACTGTTTAGGCTTTTTGTACTTTGGGCTTTGGGTTTATGGTTTATAGGGTTAATGGTTCAGGTGAAAATGTTAGGGTTTGGTTTTCTTGTTAGGAATAGGGGTTTATGATTAATTTGGTTAAAATCTATGGTTTAGTTTACACTGGTGTTGGTTTTGGTATTCTTTGCTTTTTTGTTTTGGGTTTGGTTTAGGGTTAGGGTTTGGGGTTGATGTTACGACGGGTTGCGGGTGTTATTGTTGTATGCGATTTTCAGGTCTGTTGGTTTAGGGGATTTGCAGGTTCTAATATCTGGTTTAGTGTTTTTTATTTTGGTTTCGTGTTTTTTGAACATATGGTTCAACGTGGTTGAGTGTTTAGGTTTCATATGGTTAGGTGAGGAATAGGGGTTCGATGTACTTTCTTTTCCTTTAGTTTTATGGTCATCGTACCGGGTTTGGTTTAGCATTTTGTTGCTTAAATCTGAGGGTTTTTCGTATTTAATGTTTGGGCTTTTGGGATTTTTGTTGGTCTTAGCATTTTGAATATATGATTAAAGTAAGGGTTTTTGTTTTTTTTTAGGTTTTAGGGTTTTTTTTTTTTTTGGGCATATAATTGTGGTTTGGTATCAATTGTTGGCCTTTGGGGGTTCAATGTTTATAGTCGTTTACCTTCTGTTTATGTTTAGGGTTAGGGTTCTCGGGTTTCTTGGTTTCTTTTCATTTTTCGCGGTTTCGGTTTGGGCCGGTTTTGCGTTGTCCCTCTCCGGTCTACTGGTTTCCGTGTTTTCCTGTTCGGGATTTTTTGGTCCTCCTGCCTTCGGGTTTTCTTTTTTCGGTTCTGGTGTCCGTTCTGTGTCTTCTTCTGTCTCGGACTTTTAGTTTTTTTTTGTTTTCAGGTTGTCATTGCTTTCGTCCTAGCGGTTTCACAAATGCTCTGGTTATAGTCTGTTTAATTTTAGTATTTGTCGTATTTTGGGACTTAATTCTTTATTTGTTTGGAATATGTTTAGGTATTAGTATTTTTTGTACGGTTTTATTTTTATGTTTTAATAATGACTTGTTCACAGTGATTTAGGGCGTTTTGCGGTTTAAAAATCTAAATTTAGTATTTACCTATTTTGTTTGGTATTTTATCGGTTAGGGTTTGAGTTTTATTGTGTAGGGTTCTGGGTTTTGGTTCCTCAGGTTTAGGGTTAGGGTTTATGGTTTTTTTTCAGGTTTTTGGGCTTAGTGTTGTAGGATGTGGGAGGTTTAATGATTAAATGCGTTAAGTTGTAAGTGTGTTGCGGTTTTGGTCTTTTTTATGGCTTTGGGTTTCCGGTTTCTTCTCGGGTTCGGGTTTCGGGTTCGTAGTTTTATTATTTTTCACTTCCAGTTTCGGGGTTTGTGTTACGGGAAATTGAGTCTGACGTCTTTATGTGTCATTCTTGTTTCCTGTTCCTCCGGTTTTCTGGTCTTTTACATGGTTCGGCTTAAGCGTTTTAGGGTTCAGGTTAGTTTTTTGTTAGGATAAGGGTTCGGGTTCGGTATTCTGTTTTGTCGGTTTTAGTTTTGTTGGTTGTTTATTATTTTTTTTTTTGTTTCACAATATAGTGATTTAGATGTTTATGTTTTGGGTTTTTGTGGTTATTTGGGTTTGGTCATTATCTTGTTATGGGGGGGTTTTTTTTACGGGTTCGGGTTCGTCTTCTGGTTCGCGCTCTTTCAACGGGGGGTGGTTGTGTGGTTTACGGATTTTCTGAGTTTAATCATCTATGATTTTTCTTGTTTACCTGTTTGGATTTTTGGTCGTTTGGACTTAGGTCCTTTATTTTTTTTGTCCTAGGTTGTAGGGTTTATACGGTTAGGTAAGGGTTAGTTGTAGCTTTTATTTTAGGTTTATATGGAGTCAGGTTTAGCACTTTTGAAGTTTTAATAACAGATATGGTTTAGTATTTATGGTTTTGGATTTTGATATTTTGGTTTTTTTTTATTTTAATTTCCGTAGAGAGGATAAAGGGGCTTAGCTTCACTTCCCCCCGGCCTTACATTCTTTAAAAACATTACAATTGCGGGGATTTCAACCTCCATATACCTAAGATGGCTGGAGTTCTCTTTTCTTTCCCCTTCCATTCCAACAAAAGTACAGACACTCTCCCCTTAACACCATGAATGATTCAAAAAAAAAAAAAAAAATTCTACTCCTGAAGAGGAGGACCCCTCCTCCATCCATAGAATGTCAGAACTTAAAAAAACAGTGGACTCTCTCTTTTAACAAGCATAAAAATTAAACACCTAACCTAGCCCTATCCAAGGATCTATAATTAATGAATTAAATACCTTAGTTTTAAAAAGCTAGTAGGATGTTCAAGGTTTCTTTTAATCTTCTTTTGTACATCTTCTTTGCCTTTTTTCCAGTCTGAAGCATGGCGCGGCGTCGTCCAGTAGGTCTAATTGATATTAAGCTTTTGCCTCTTTAGGTAGTTCTTGCCTGCTAGAATAAATTTTCAGACAAGTGATTTTGCGACTGTGTTTTGGACAATGCAATCACCACCCATCTGCTTCCTGATATAGTGTTAAATGTGAAAATCTTGATTTTGGAGATGAGACTCTCATTCCTATCGAGCAGATTGCAAATCTCCATTTATGTGGTGATTTTCTGTAGTGGATCCGGTTGACATTAACAAGAACCATTCTAAAATAATAGTCGTGTATCCTCATTGTATTTGTAAAAAATGGGGAGCACCTATCTTCTCTTGGTTGTTGTGCCATTTCCTCAAGGGTGTGGTATAATCTTGTATCATCTTTCCTTCCTAATCTCTTAGTATAACCACCACCACCTGCCCCAATCTTTCTTAAGATCTCAAGTTCACTCTTTTCTCCCTTCTATGTTGAGTTCATCCACATCCATAGATTAGGTGTTTTTGTCCAAGCGGTCTTTTTACTTGCTATGATTCTGTAATGCAACCTTTTTTAGCAGTTGGATTAGTCCACACTATGTTAGAGGCACCAGTTAAACTGAGGATAGATACACATAGTAGTTGTGTTGTATTTCATTTATGATGCATACCTTACTCTGGTGATGTTAGCGGTTTTGCCCCATAATTTCAGCACTGTTGGTTTTGCCATAGTTCAAACAGATGAGGATGGGTTTCGTCTCCAGCGTGAGATCTTTTTGAAGCCTTATTGTGTTGCTTCATTGTCAACCATTCAGTTATAAGTTGTTTCACGAAACTGTGATTTGTTTTCACCCCTGTTCTAGTTGCAAAACTTTTCCAAACTTGTACAACAAGATCACCATTGTTGTAGATGTGATTGATTGTGTCTGATACTGACGTATTCCTGCAAAAAAAAAATTATTAGTAGGCTCTATTCCAAAATTTATTAATTTCTCATTAGTTGCCAGTGTCCCATTTAAATCCCTCCAAAGGAGAACAGAGGCATTAAATGGTATATCTTTGTGACATATAAGAGTATTGAAATGAGATTTAGTTCTTTTTTCCGTGATTTCATTGCAGGCTGAAGAGCAAGTGAACATGCCATTGATGTTGGCTTTCCAATATGATAACATTCCAATTGGGAAAGAAACCCAATTGAAATAAAAAGTTGAATAAACAAAACAAAAGTAAGATAGAATTGAAAAAAGAGATGAGAAAGAAGAAAGAAAGGCTAATTGATAAAACAATCAACCAAGGAAAAAGAGAAACTTGAATTTGAAAATAAACAACTCAAATTGAAAACAACAAATGAAATTAAGGTAAAGAAGTCCTAAATCAACAATGAGGATCTACCCATCACTAATCTAGATTAAGAAACACTAAGCTAAGCTAACCTAAAGGGATTCCATCTTTAAACTACACTCTTGAAAGAGTTTGTGCATTTAACCTTCATAATGCATACATTCTAACTCTTCAAAAATAAAATAAACTACTATTTATACTGATAAAATAAAGAAGACACTTCTTTAACAATTTTACCTTTAATGAGGTAAGGGCCTTATTTGTTTGTCTTCGTTTGTGAATTCTTTAAAATTATGAGATGACCATTTGCACAAGTGGTCTCTTTCCTCTTTCTCATAACTTGGATGAACATTACATACATTGTACTTCTTGATTTTGTGTCCATCAAGATCTTCTAAGTCTTTTAGGTGATCAATGCTATCCATTTTGTTATCATCCTCCCCTTCATGAAATGAATTTGTCCTCGAACCAAAACCTTGCAAAGCCATGAAAAGGAAAAACAACAAATATATCCTCATAGCATGAGGGTAAGTACAATGGTTAGCACAAAAAAAAAATTACACCAAAGATACTCAATATCAAAGAAGAAACAAGTATCTTTTATTATCATGACTATTAAGCTTGTAGGTAACGAACAAGCAAATGGGCAATTCCTCACATCAAGAGGATAATACAACAAAAAATATGACATTATTAAAAGCTCAAACCCCTCAAAATGCTCACCGGGGTCAAAATGATAATGGGTCCACATAATGGGGTCATACAAACAATTATAAAATTCAATAATATCTCGACCGAAATGGAATACCCATTTAAGACAAATATGTGTCTCATCATATGCAAAGATATAGTATAGAAATGGAAAATGCACATAAGGGTCGTCCTATATGCAGGATCACAACTAGGTTTTAGGATCATAACACTCTTCACATCACAAGATGGAATCCACAAAGACATCATGAATAATTTAAGAAAAACTTTATCTTCTCCTAAAAAATAAATCCTACCACCATAAAAGTCACAATCAACAAGATCATACGCAAAGAGATACTAAAAAAAGGGGGCTAGAAACTAACCCTTCCCTTATTCACAATTTAGCCCTCCTCAAGGTGCATTGGGAAGTCCTCAAGAAGAACATTCCATCATAGGTAATGTGTGACATAATTGAACTTCAATAAAGGTCCAACTTTATCCTACACTTCATATATTAATGTATGACAACTCATATTAAGAATTGGAACACATAAGGAAGAATTAACACTACCCTCTCCAATAAATGTACTATCCTCTTCACAAAATAGATCTCCATCAATGGAAAGCGTGTCATCACACCATAGGGGATTCTCAAATAATTTATATCCTCCAAGAGTGTCTACACTTCAAACCTTATATCCATTTTAGTAATGTCAAACTCCTCAAAGTCATGTCATCATCAAACAGAATGATTATCCTTAACCCAAAATTCTACCTAAGATTCTCATGATACAAATATAAATTGTGTTTAAGGTCTAAAGATTCATTCAATTACTATGCCACAACAGGTGGACACAAATTGATCTTTCTCGAATAATCAACTTGGTCATAAATAAGATTAATTATTGTAGCATCAGTTTCATCGCATGATAATGTACCCTCATTCATGCTACAAGTATCAACACTAGTTGGACACAAATTGACCTTATAGAAGAGTCGATTCGGTCATCAATAGGATCAACTAGTGCTTGCTCTCTCACAACAAGGATATTATCATCACACGACAAAGTGCTATAAAAAATATCACAAGGTAAAGACTCACTATGCTCAAATAAATACAAGTTATTATTTACATTCAATGGTCTACTAGGTACAGAGTGATGTTCAAAGTTAAAAGAAATGTAAGTGTTTGCATTTTTACCCTGTAGCTCATACGAAGAAGTGGCTTCACCTTGTCAATCAACATTGGGGCACATTTTTTTCGTTTGGAAGCTTTCAAGAACCTCATGATTCTTCATATTTTGAGGTTCCTCACTTGGCTTGCTTCCAAGTATACCTGCACAAGTTTTAAAACAACTAGAGAAAGAAAAGTTACAAGAGTTAGGAGAAAAATGTGACAACCCTCTCACATCTCTCCACCCAATCTCTCCTTTTTTCCACTTTAGAGTTTTCACTTTTCACACCCTTATTCCTCACGATCTTTTGTCTCTAAATTTTATACTGTTTAGGCAAGTTTCCAAGGATTCCTTTTAAGAGTTGAAAATACCTTCAACTTCACTTCCAATTTTGGTCACAAGAGTGGTGTTTTGACTTCATGTGCAACTCTCCTTAGTGCCAACCATGAAAAGATTTCTTGTTTTGCTTAGCAAGTGTACTCCTTAGGGCGTTCTTCATGATGAATAACTTTCCTCATTTGTACCATAGACTTGACCTTTTCAAACATCCGCAAGAAATCATCAAAATCTTCGCTCAACATTGCAAAAGATTCCCTTAACTCTACCACTTCACCGCTTTGCGTTCCTCCTCCTCTACCTCAAAACTCAACACCATACACATAAAAAGTAAAATTGGAATTAGGATGAGAAGAGTAAATCATCATATTTCGAAAATTAGTGAATATATTGCTTCTATGGTCCACACTACTTGGAATGGTCCCGCCAAAATATCTATGACTTTATTTATTGAATAGGAAGTAGCACAAGAAGAGGAAGAAAATTTGACCTCACAACTTCCATTTCATTCAGATTCTGCCCAAAGCATTCATTAGATCTATTAGAGAAAGAATTGCACCTCATATCACCATCATAACCATGTTGCGCTCTTGAGAACCTTCATTGTCACAATGGTATACACCATAAGCTCCTTCTACCCCTTCAACATTATCACAAGTTATAAGTTCCATTCATCTCAAAATCATCTCTGGAGTAGTAGTTCTCAGTACTATCTTCTTCATTATGTCATGAGACAACATAAGAATCACCATCATAATCAAGAACACCATTTCCATGCTCATAAGAACCATCGTACACATAAAAAACTCATTTTCATCATGTTCATAGCTGATATTGCTACTAGCGTATTCAAGAATGTCATCTCCATCATAATAAAAAGTAACAAATGATGTTCTTCTTTATAATAACCTTGGGTACCTACAAAACATAGAAAACAAGGTTAGTGGAAAAATTTCTCACACCTCTCGTTTTTTATCTCACACTCACCTTCCTAAAACGTATTCCCAAAGTTGATAGAGAACTACCTTTGCCCAGTCCATTCACAAGATTACTAATTATTTGTGGTGGAGTGGATTGTTGTTACTATTTAAAGAAGGATGAACAAAAAATCTAAAGGACATGAATCAAGAAGGTTATCAACGTATTAAGATGAGAAAATCAAAGAAACATAACCAAATGATTCTGACCAAAATAACCCAAGTAACACAAGTAAATATTAGTACTACTTGTTACTTATTTGACGAATCAACGCAATGCATTGACGAGAAAACTAGTTACAAAGTAATCAAGATTGTTAAGGAATTTGTTAAAAGTTAAATATATAGGAAATGAGTTTAGACAAAGAAAAAAAAGAACTGAATTTGGACACTTAGAAAAAATTTCAAGACTACAAAAATTCATCACTTGAAAAAGATGTTGGATTGGATTTTTGATGATCAAACTATTATAAGTAATTTAAAGAAGTTTATTTTATTAGAATTATTTAGAAATTGAAGGGGAAAATGATAGAAAAAAACTCATGAAGGTTGACCCATATAAAAAATTTGTAGGTCCAAAAACTCATCCTTAGAATATTGTTGGGGCTGTGAAAGAAAACCTGACAATTTTCTTTTTTCAAAGATCCACTTATGGACCCCCCAAAAAACCTTTGACCAAGTTGTCTTTGACAAGTGGTCAAATTACTTCTTTCCTTCTTCTTTCTTATGTCTTTAAGAACAACCTGAAGAACACCAGAAGCACACACTACCCCTAATACCTCAAATCAACTCGAAATTGGCTCAAATTTAAGGATTTTATTCTCTTCACTAAGAGAACAAAATCCCACTAATATTAACCTCCAATTTCCCCTCTGTCAAAAGACCCCACTTTCAAAAGTTGTAAAGCATTAAACTTTAACTGACAACTTCAAATCTACAACTCCCAATTTGAATAAAATTTGAAAACCTATACTCAACTACACTACTGGGAACAGGATCTAGTTTCAAATCAACAAAACAAAACACCAATTTTCAATATTTTTTTTCAACCACATACAGATTTTTTAAGAACAAAGCTAAACCTCAGGATTGATACCAATGATGACATTCAATTGGGGAATACCCAATTGAATAAGAAAAGTGGGAATTAACAATACAAAGGTATAATAGTTAGAAATAAGAGATGATACAGAAGAAACAAAGGCTAATTGATAAAACAATCAACCATGGGAACGGAGGGGGGGGGGGGGGAAACGTGAATTGAAAAGAACACTCAATTGAAAACCACAACTGAGCAATCTCATGAATCAATGTAAGAACGTACTAAATTAACAATGAGAATCCACCAATAACTAATATAGATTAAGCTACACTAAACTAACCTAAACTAAAAGGGATTCCATCTTTAAACTACACTCTTGAAAGAGTTTATGCATTTAACCTTCAAATCCATATAGTTTAAATCTTTCAAAATAAAAGAAACACTATTTATAATAAAAAAACACTTCTTTGGAAATTTTACCCTTAATGAGGTAAGGGCCTTGTTTGGTTGTCTTCTTTTGTGAATTCTTGAAAATTATGAGATGACCATTTGCACAAATTGTCTCTTTCTTCTTTCTCATAACTTAGATTAACATCACACACATTGTATTTCTTGATTTTGTGTCCATCAAGATCTTTTAAGTCTTTTATGCGATCTATGCTATCTATGTTCTTATCACAATAAGCTTGATCAGGGATGTGATTCTGGGGAATTATTATTGCTAGGATCTTGGCTAGTAGATTAGAGGGAGCTTGTTTAATCAATAATTGGTAGTTCCACTGGACATTAACCAAAAAATCAGCTTTCTTCCTATTGTCAAACATGTGACTGTTGGTGAAAAACTGACCAAGCTGACCTTCACAAAGCCAATTGTCTCACAGTAGTTTCTAGAGTTAAGATTCCATTTAATATGTTGTTCCATGTTATTTCTATTGTTTATCATGTGCTTCCAGTTCAAGGAATCCCCAAAATTCTTCTTTTTTTGCAGATGAGGTGTGACCTTTTGAAGTATTTGAATTTAATGAAATCTCCTCACAATGTGTGCTTAGTCTTAAAGATCCACTATTGTGTATATTGGAAGGCTAGGCAGACATCATTCAAGTTTCTCATTCCTACCCCTCCTTCATCTATAGGACAGCTGAGATTCTTCAAGGAGGCCCAGTGGTATTTCTTCTTATTACTTTTCGATCTCCAGTAGAAATCTTCGTTCAACATCTGTATTTTCTTAAGCACTATGAAGGGAGAAGTAATAGTAAATTGTAAATGAATTGGAAGAGCTTGAAGGACATGTTTGATCAGCATAGCTCTGCCACCATGGTTTAATTGTTTGGTTTGCGATCCTGTAATCCTGCAAATAACTTTATTTACAAGGTTAGAAAAATATGAAATCCTAGGTCTACCTACAAAAAGTGGGCATCCTAGGTATGTGATAATACCTTGTATGTGCTTGAAACCAATGATTCTTTTAATTCATTGTTTTGTATTCTCAAAGACATTTTAATGAACCATGAAATGACTTTAATAACAGTTGATCATTTTCCCTGATGTGTGTTCATAGGCTTTTAGAGTCAACATGATGAGCTGGAGAGATTAAGCCCTTCCTGAAGTAAACAAGATTGTATTATCAGCAAACTCAAGTGGTTCACTTGGGGTCCCCTTCCCTCCATGACAAAAGCATGGTAGTCCTGATGATTTTATAATCCATTTAAGGATCTAGAAAGCATATCTTCACCTAAAATAAATAGGCCAGGAGAAAGGGGGTCTTCTTGGTTGAGGCCTCTAGTTCACGGGAAAAAACAAATCTTCTTCCATTAATTATAATATCATACCAATTATTATCCACGATTCCCTACACCATATCTATGAATATTTCCTCAAAACCCTCTTTCTTAGAACCAGACATATATAAGCCCAAGAAACTATGTCATTAGAACTTATCCATGTCTAACATTTATCATGACATTACTACCTCTGTTAGGCTTTTTTTAATCTGATGGTGATTTCCTAATACACATATATTCTAAGTTTACTTTCTACCCGTCAAAAACCAACTGATTAGGAATTAAAATAGGTAATGTAACTCAATCTTGCCTCAATACTTTTGGAGATTATTTTAATAATGAGTTGCTCAGACTAATAGACCTGAACTTTTTTTCAGGTTATTAGGCTGCTCACCTTGGTAGAAGTACAATCCAAGTGGTAAAAAGACTTGGGATCTCTAGGCCCCTGAACTATGCAATAACCACTCCCATCAAGTCCCTTGATTGATAATTTTCCAGTCCCACATTTTGAAAAAATATCCATTTTATGACATCTCGGGGAGGCAAATTTGGGTTTTGATGCTTGTCCCAAACACAGCCACAAACAACAACCCTCAGGTATTTTTTACCATAACATATACCTAAAGAAGCAAAGGCATACTATCAGCTGGACCTAATGGAAATTCCATATTTAAGGAAGAAAATTAAGAAAATTAATGAACCCCATGACATTATCTGTTCAACTTAGCTATAATGCAATGAATTATAGCTTCATTGAATAGGATAGTTTTAGTTTATGTTTTGCGTAAAAGGAGAATCTCTTGTTTATGCTTCTTAGATACTACTTAAAGAGAGGAGTTTCATCTCTTCTAGGTCTTAGTATTTTTGAATTCATCTTGTTTGTGTAAGGAGGGAATTTGTTTACCTTCCTTTTAGAAAGTAGACTCAAACCATCATATTTTTTTTGAGGTTGGTTTATGCCCCCCCTCCTTGGATTTTTGCTTTTGGTATTAATGTTAAGGCCTGGGGGTGCTTCTAAGACCATACCCCTCCAAGGGAAAAAAACAAAAAAAACTAAACCATAGATATTAAACCATAAGTTTTAAACCCCAAAACCTAAAACCAAAAAAAAAAACTAAATTCTAACATTAACCCTAACCCTAACGTGAAACCTAACCCTAACCCTATCCTTAACCCTAGCTATAAATCCTAAACGCTAAAACAAAGCCCAAAATACCAAAAGCCTCACATTAAACACTACACCATTGATATTATAGCTCAAATCCTTAACCTCAAACCCTAAAACCTAAAAAATAGCCTAAATCCTAACCTTACCCCTAACCTTCTTTTAAACACTAAACCATTGATATGAAAACTTAAATCCTAAACCATAAACCCAAAAACCTTAAAAAACCCAAAACCTTACCCCTAACCATAAATAAAAAACCTGAAACCCTTAGCATTTAATACAAAAAACCCAAACATTAAATACTAAACCAAATATTTTAAACCTCATGTTCTATCACCTACACCATAAAACCTAAAAAAGCATAAAACCTTACCATAATCCTAACAACCGTATCCCTAAACCCTAATGTCTATGTCCAAAATACGAAAACCCAAACATTAAACACGAAATCATAACCCTAAACTATTATCTTGATACCCATAGAGCAAAATATGAATACCTGAACATTAAAAATTAAACCATATATTTTAAACAAAAAATCCCTAAAACATAAAAAAAAACATAAGCCCAACTCTAGAAACTCCTATCTAACCCTATCCTAACACGAACCCAAACCCTAACCCTATTGTTAACCCTAACCCTAAATCTTGAAATCTAAATGAAACCTTAAAATACCAAAACCCTAATTTTAAACACTAAATGATTGATATTTCAAGTCAAATTGTTAACCCTAAACCCCGAAACTTAAAAAACTACCTAAACCCTTACCATAACCCTAACTTAACCCTAACCTTAACCCTATCATAAACCCTAAATTTCAAGCCCAAAATACATAAATCCAAAGTTTAAACACTAAACCATTGATATTAAACCTCAAATCCTTAGCCCTAAACCCATAAACCTGAAAAAAAATTAAATTGTAACCCTTTCACAAACTCTAACCCTAACCGTAAATCAAAAACCCTAAGACCAAAACTCTAAGCCTAAAATAATAAAAACCCAAACATTAAATATTATACCATATATTTTAAACGTCATATGCTAACATCTAAACCATAAAACTAAAAAATAAAACCTAACCCTAACCCTAAACTCTAAACCCTATACTCTAAGTCAAAAATACGAAAACCTTAATAATAAACACTAACTCATAGATTTTAAAGCCTAAATCCTAAAACACAAAGCCTAAACCTAAAAAAAAATCTAACCCTAACCCTTAACCATTATCATGATACCCCACCACCAAATACCATTGCCCCCATTTCCCAAATTTTCCCTCTCTCTAAGAGACGCTCAAGCTACAGCTCACAATGGCTACAGAAGAGCCTGAAATGCGCGCCGTAGTGTAGGACTGTGCACCGTCGGTGGTCATCCAAAGACCACCAGACCAAAGGCAACAAGAGCGTGATGAAAATGGCAACAAACCGTAGTGTATCACGCATCATGATACATCTCACAGCTCCTCAAATTCGCAAAACACTGAATTTGGAGAGGGAATTTAAGTGAGATGGACCTTATGAACAAGGAATTTTATAGAGAACGAGGAATTATTTCCCAAGGAAATTCTGAGTTGAATCAAGGAGAAATGCTAATGGAAATTGATATAACCCATCAAGATCTACAACATTCTAAAAACCAACGAATTCCATCGTTCCATTTGGTCAGAATCAAAATGCAATTTTTGAAGGAATCACGAGTGTGTCTCCTGAGTTGCGCACTCAAATTCGATTGTCTTCAAGCCAAACTCGTAATAATTCAACCACTGGGTTTGTTCTCCTAACGATAAGGTCCATCTCACTCAAATTTCAAATGGAATGGATGGTGGAATCGCCAGTGGGGAGAATTCAGGTGAAAATAGAACTCAACAAATCAGAATTCATGGAGAATCGTCGAAATTTATTAATTCTAAGCCTAAGAACATCCATCTACCATATATTTCCAACCAGCTTAAAAGAGAAATAAACAATAACAACCATTCAACATCTTCCACTGATCCTAAGTCCAAAATACAACAAGAAAGAAACAAAAGTAAAGAGGAGACCTCCGTTTCTAATCGAAATGCCAATAAAAACACAAACGTTGAGGTTTCTCAGTCAATCAAAGCAACAACAATTGGAGAAGAAAACAAAATAGAACAAGGGGAGAATTTGAATGAGCAGTAGGGGACTAACAGGAACATTATGAGGATGCACACAGCAGACTCGTCAAATGAAACATACTCATCGAAATTTTCTTTTGGTAGTTCAGGTAATTCATCATATATAAATCCGAATTTTAATGTAGGTAATTCTCAAACCACACCTCACAAAGATGACAAAGGTGAGGAATATGGGAATGTAAAGCGGCAAAGGCAAGAACAGTCAAGTCAAAAAATTGATAAATCAAGCAAGGAATCGCAACACGGAAGAATGAGCAAAGGAATGTTGGAACCTGCAAGCAGGTCTAAGAACAGGTTCAAGGGAGTGATGGAAAGCAGAATGATCAATCTAAAAACACCTTCAATCAAAGTGGAGTCAAATCATTGAATCCATCCAATTGAGTAAGTGTGGAGTATCATAACAACATAAAAATATCCAACAACTACTCTAGGTATAAGCCTATTTCTCAATCTGATAGAGCTAGTAAGCAGGGCACTAATGTTGTTTACATAACTTCTAGAAATCCTAACAGCCAACAGCAGGTTTAGAATTCTAACAAAAAATGCAAAAAATGAAAACAATTCTGAACCTGCATCGTATACTGTAGTGCAATCCTTTGCTGCAAGTTGAGATATAATCAGTCTAAGAATGAAATTCTTATTGTATTAAATGATCCTATATAATACGAATAGACAGGGATTTCCTGTTGTACTTCTTGATGAGGATGACTATTATGTGAAATTGGCTGAGGTTTGTAAGTACACTCTTGTGGGAAAGTTCACTAATACGATGTCTAAAATGGAACTGGTTAAAAAAAGCTTCATTCTCCAACTCGACTCATAGGGAGTGTGAAGATCATACATTTCAGTTCTAGGCATGTTAATATCGACCTTCAAAAGGAGTTTGACTACAAACTGTTTGGATGAAGCATAGAATGAAATTGAAGGGACTGTGATGAGAATACAAACCTGGACCCCTGATTTTACCCCTGAAGAAGATACTCCCATTGTTCCCATTTGGGTGGCTGTTCCAGGCTTACCTTGGCATTGTTACAACAAAGTGTTTTTGACAACAATGCTAGAGTAAGTGGGGAAGGTGTTGTTTCTTGACTCATCATCCTCCCAAAGGACTAGAGGATTAAGCCTAAGAGTTAAAATGTAGGTTAACCTTGCCAAAGCAAGACCACTCAGGTTTTGATGGGATTCAAGAACTCAAAACCCAACAAAGGGATATGTTTAAAAGTTGAATGTGATGGAATCCCTAATTATTGCATGTATTGTAAGCATCAGGGGCATCTGGAACATGAATGTACAATCAAGAGAAAGGATAAGGATTTCAAAAATAGGAAGGAATGGGAATATGAGAAAAAATCTAAGGGAGAACAGGAAAAGGGTAGCCACACAAATTCACAGGTGCATGACAAAAGTAATACTGAGGCTGCAACAAAATCTCATCCAAACACAAATCACAGGGGAGAACTCAGAAATAATGATGGCCACAGTAAGGCAAGGAACCAACCTCTAAGCCAACAACAAGGATGAAACACCCTCAATCCAAAGGATCGAGATTATCTAGAGAGTTACAAAAAGATTGGCAGACACACAAAAAAAAGAGAAAACATAAAAATCAGGATCCAACCAACTCCAAATTTGTTTGGAGGACAGTTTCACCTCAAATGCTAAGGAGAAATGACATCCAGAAACAGGAACAATCACCAATAGGTAGAACTAACATTAAAACTCCAAATACTTTTTCTAATATTGAAATGCAGGAACAGCACGAGACAGACCAAACAAGAGAGGAAAATGCTATGAAAATAAAAACTCAGTATGATCAACAAAAAAATGAGAATACAAAAAGCTCAACTGTCATAAGCAGTCTAAACACACACAAGGAAGAAAAATACCAGGTTGTTGCAGCCTACAATCACAGGAGCACAAGTATTGACTCAATGCTCGCAAGTCCCTATCACCCATATTATTGATGTTGATGCTAGTTTTACTGGTGATGTTGTTGGAGGTGTTGATGGAAGGTGTCAGAAGAAAACCACTAACATGCACGAAGGGGTTACCAAAGCGGGGAATTTAGCTCATGTTCTTCATGAGGGGTGGAATATTGACCATAGTTCAGATCTTAGAACCATTGATAATTCTACAAACTGATAGCAACAAGGGGAACAACAACATAGTTAAAAATAAGTTTAAAATAGAGATAAAAGGTAGGGAAAAAAATTAGGCAAAGAAACAGATTGTAATAGAGGAAAATAAAAATAAAGGGAAACAGATTGATACTTATACTCCAGAAAGCACTCCAAAGATAAAAAAACAAGCCTAGTAAACAGAACAATTCTTCTAAAAGGATACAGAGCAAACAACAGGACAATGATAGTGAACAGGAACTAGAAATAAAGGAAGAACTTTGCAAAAAATTTATTATTATCAATGAAAACCAAGGAATGGATATTCTTCCTCTATTGGCTCAGTTTATGACCCCTCCAACATCTGAACCTCCTGATTAGAGACAACAAGTGTGTAAGATCAATACAAAAATTTGATCAATATGCAGTGGATAATTTAGAAGATGAGCTGGATAGGGGCAACCTATCTCTAGATGATCCTGATAAGAATGATGAGACTAGTGAGGCTCTTATTAAGGCCTTTAATCCTCCTAATGATCAGGCCCTAGAAGAGGAGATTCAACAAGTTACATAAAGTCAATGCCTATCCCCAAGAGGGTTCCAACATGACAAATTCAACTTCAAGAACAAAGATGTCAACACTGTCATTGCTGGCAGACCTAAAACTAGGCTCTTTTCCACTATATCTTCCCAATAGTTAGTATAGTCATATGGAATGTGAGAGGGCTCAACACTCTAGGGGTGTTGGAGAGACTCAGGATGCTCCGAAAATTTCACCATTTATGTGTTATCACTATATTGGAACCTTTGTCTGATAGTATGCATGTTCAAAGCTTTAAGGTTCAATTAAATATGGATAATGCTACTACTAATTATAATGGAAAAATTAGAGTTTTTTGGAGCAGTGATATTGACTATAATATTCTTGAAGAAGATGAACAACAAACTACTTGTCAAAATGAAACACAATGAATTACAATACAAATTTACTAGTACTTTTGTTTAGTCAGGATGAAAAGATCACCTCAGGAGACCTCTTATGGCTAAAATATTATAGAAAGCAACAATAACTACCAATTCTTGGTCTGTTGTAAGAGATTTAAACGTTATAACTTTGGTGGATGAAAAACATGGAGCGGTGCCATATAACATGCTTAAAAGTAAGGATATTAAAGCTATCATTGAAGCCTATGGCCTTTTGGACATTGGTTTAAGTGGTCATAAATTCACATGGTCTAAAAAGAGGGGTATTAATCACATAATTTGGAAGAGTCTTGACAGGGCTATGGTAAATGATTCATGGTTGGAAAATATACATCAAACCACCATAACTCAGTTGTCAGCTATTGGGTCTGATCATTGTCCACTTCTCATGGAAATGGTTTCCACAGCAACTTACCACATCAAGTACTTCAGATTTCTCAATTGTTGGGTTGACAACCCTCACTTCATGGAAACTATAAAAACCTGCTAAGAGAAGGAAGTGGCAGGTACTGGTTTGTGGAGATTTCACCAAAAAACAAAAAGGTTATGAAACACTCTTATTGTTTGGTCAAATAAAGAATTTGGTGATATTTTCCAAAAGGTTAGGATGTATAAGAAACAAGTGCACAAAGATGAAGAGAACTACATCATTAACAAAAGTGAGTCAAAAAGAAGTACCCCTCATGAAATTAACGCAAAGTACATCAATTATCTCAAGTTTGAAAACACTATATTGAAAGAAAAAACACAACTCCAATATATTAAAGAGGGTGATACAAACTCTAAATACTTCCATTAAGTAATAAGGGGATGAAGAATAAAGTTATTTATTAATAAAGTTGTTAATGAAAATGGAGATTGGATACAAGGTGACAACAACATTGCTCAGGAAGCTTGTGAACACTTCAAAAAAATCCTTACTGTTGAAGAAAAGCTTATTAATGAGCATACTTTGGAATGCATTCAAAGGATGATTAGTAAGGACAAAAATACTCAACTTACCAATATTCCTACTATGGATGAACTTAGAGAGGTGGTTTTTTTTGATGAATCCTAATTCTGTAGCTGGACCTGATGGTATGAATGGGTACTTCATTTAAAAGTGTTGTCATATTATCAAGAATGATCTAATGGGGATCGTTCATGCATTTTTCATTGGACAGATGATTCCTAAGTACTTCTCCCATTATTGTATTGTGCTGCTCTCTAAAGTGAACATTTCAAACAAGCTTAATGAGTTTAGGCCTATAAGTCTGAGCAACTTCAGTAGCAAAATCATATCTAAGCTAATGAACAACAGACTTAGTTCTATCCTCCCTGACTTAATTTCTCCTAACCAATGTGTGTTTGTTAAAGCTAGAAGTATTTATGAGAACATCATGTTAGCTCAGGAAATCATTCACCAAATAAAGAAACCCAACATTGGTAGCAATGTCATCTTTAAACTAGAAATGGAAAAAGTTTATGACAGGGTTTTATGGTCATATATTTGCCTCCTTTTAAGGAAAATGGGATTTGCTGAGGTGTTTATTGATATGGTGTTGAGAATCGTGTAAACCAATTGGTACTAAATCATTGTCAATGGTAAGAAGCATGGATTCTTTCACTCCACTAGAGGCCTCAAGCAAGCTGACCCCAACAGGCTACACAATCACCCGGATTATCATGTTTTTTTCATGGAAATGAGGGGGTTCCAAGTGAATTATTTGAGTTTTGCTGACTACATAATTTTGTTCACCTCTGGAAGATGCAAAACATTGAAAATTTTAATGTCACTGGAAGGAGTATGAAGAAACTTATGGGCAACTCAATAGAGAAAAAAGCCACTTTATGCAAAACTCTAATGCTTTCAATAGCACTAGACATAGAATTAGAAGGCTGACATGTTTCAAACAAAATCAGGGTCCTATTACTTACCTAGGCTACCCTTTATTTGTTGGCAGGCTTAGTTATATCTACATCTCTGATATTTTTAACCAGGTTGTTTGCAGGATAACATGTGTGCACACCAAACAATTAAGCTTTGGAGGAAAGGCAGTAGTGACAAAACATGTTCTGCAGGCTATCCCTATCAACCTTCTAGTTGTAGTAACCTCTTCATTTAGAGTGCTTAGGAAAATCCAAGTTCTTATAGATGATTTTTTCTAGGGATGGAAGAGTGATACAAAGAGGTAACCAAGTTACCATTGGGCTTCATGGAAAAATGCAAGCTACCCCTATGATGAAGGGGTGGTGGGAATGAGAAACTTACAAGATATGTTCAAACCTCTCCAATTCAAGAAGCGTTGACTCTTTAGAAAAAAACAAACATTGTGGGGAGATTTCTTGAAAGCAAAATATTTTTTGAAAATATCAAACCCTCCAAGCAAGAAATGGGATACTGTAGAGTCATTGACTTGTAAACATATGTTAATGAACAGACGAAAATTTGAGCAACACATCCATTGGGAACTTTAATCTGGAAATTGTGCCTTTGTGTGGGATAATTGGCTTGGCACTGGGCCATTAGCACAATACACCACCAATTGCAACAAATTTAACAATTCTATAGTGTCTGAATTTTGGGAAGATGGGAAGTGGAGTTGGAGTAAACTGATAGAGCAGGCACCTGCTAGTCAGTTCTCAAACATCTCGGCTACCGAGAACTCTCCTAAGCATCACCTTCTTGAACAAGCTGTGTGGAAACATAATATTCATGGGAGCATTAGATTTTCTTCAGCCTGGGAGGAAATCAAAAACAAAAGAGACAAAAATCAATTTAGTTCATTTCTATGGCATAAAAACATTCCCTTTCAATCTTCCTTTCATTTATGGAGAACTCTAAGGGGTAAACTCCCTACTAATGAGATTGACTAACTTTACCATTGAGCCATCACATTGTTTTTGTTGTCTTGATAAAGCAGGTATGGACAACACACATTCAATTTAGGGTAATTTGCAGCAAAGTTATGGAGCTTTTTTGCAGGTAGTGCAGGTCTACAGCTAGACCATTCATCACTGTAGGTTTTGATCAAACAGTAGTGGGCAGCAAAGCCAAAGAATGCAGCCCACCAACAGCTATTGCAGGCCACGCCAATACTCATATGTTTGAAGTTATGGAAGAAGACGTGTGCATGTAAATATGGAGGTAAAGAAACTAAGATCAGAAGGGTGAATTATGTAATCTACAAAGACAATTTAAAAAAGCTGAACAGTGTAATTCCTCATATTAAAAAGCGTGCAAAGTGGACTGATTTAATCCAAAAGACTAAAAGGTGTATTCACGACACAAAAGTGAACATGGTAACATGGATTAAGCCACCGGATACATGGACTCAGATAAACACATATGGAAGTGCACTTACTAATCCGGGCAAACTTGGGGGTTGAGGTATTCTTAGGGATAAAGAAGGCAAACAATTGATGGCCTTCACAACACCACTTGGAGAAGGAACAAACAACAAAGATGAAATGAAAGCTGCAATATTTGGTTTAAGTTGACAACTTGAGCTTGGTTACAGGAACATTTTACTGGAGATCAATTCTCAATTAGTTGTGCATTGGATCTTACAAAGAAAGTATCCCCACAATTGAGTATCATCACTCAACTTGGAAGGCTGCAAAACCTCATCACTCTAGCTCACAACTTAAGATGCATTTATGTATTCGTAGAAGCAAATTGCGTAGCAAATGCACTATCAAACACAACCACTATACAACCACTCCTCAGGTATATTTAAACATCTATCAACTACCTAAGAGCACGTCCTACTATCACTGCTATTTGAGAAGCCCAGTTTTTAAAGAAATAAGGAACAAGAAAATTGTGGAACCTCCTTGAGATTATTATATCTTTTAAACATAGCTATTAATCCCAAAATTATAGCTATCTACTTTTATAGTTAGTATAGTTTAAATTTTGAATATTAAATAAGGAGAGTCTCCCTTATTTGTGGCTCCTATATCCTAATGTATCGAGGATTTCCTCCTTCAGGTTCTTAGTATTTTGGTTTCATCGTCCATTGTAAGGGGAGGAGTTGACTTCAATTTTGCAAAGTCGACTCTAAATCATCTTAGATTTGGAGGTTTGGTTTATGCCCCCCCCCCCATGCATTTTGTTTTTGTAATTAATGTTAAAGCCTGGGGGTGTTGCTCAGCCCCTACCTCTGTAGGGGTAATTAAACTAAAAAAGGACCAAAAGACCAAAAACCAAACATTAAACAATAAAGCATAGATTTTAAACTAAAAATCCTAAACCCCAAAAGCTAAAACCTATAATAAAAACATAAAGGCTAACCCTAACCCTGTCCCTAACCCTAACCCTAACCCTAACCCTATCCTTAACAGTATTCCTAAACCCATCCTAAAAAAACAAAACCCTAACCCTAAATAATAAACCCGAAACCCTAAGCCCAAAATACCAATAACCCAAACATTAAATACTAAATCATACATTTTAAAGCTTATATGCTAACGATAAACCATGAAACCCAAAAAAACCTACACCCTAACCCTAATCAAAACCCTAATCCTAACCCTAAACCCTAAACTCTAAACACTAAGTCCAAAATATGAAAACACAAATATTAAACACTAAATCATAGATTTTAAACCTCAAATCCTAAATCACAAACACTAAACCTAAAAAATAAAGCCTAAACCTAACCCTTCCTTGAAAAATTATCCCGATACCCCAAGCCTAAAATACTAAAATCCAAATACTAAACGCTAAAAATAGATTTTTAAAAAAAAATCATGAATCTAAAAACATTAAACCTAACAAAAACATTAAACCATAACCCTAACTCTAAACCATAATCCCTAAACCAAATACCAAAATAATCTCTTCCCCATTTCTCAATTTTTTTTATCTCTTTAATTTCTATCTCTAACGCACGCTCTCTAGGAAAGAGACTGCATCTCACTATACCGGTTGTTTCAGCTGGATAAAGAAGGCGCGTGAGTTGCCGGAGGCCACCTGCAGACCGCTAGACCAATGCTAATAGGGGCACCTGAAGGAGATGATTACAATGAACCAATAACCACCCTCTAATTCATCTCACAACTCTGGGAATTCTCCATTAATTGAAGCGATGAACAGTGCGATTTCCAAGACTAAGATGGTAAGCAATCGCGAAATTATTTAGCCTTAATACATTAGGTTAAATCAAGAAGATAGGAATATTGGGAATGTTTCTTTTAATCAATGGAGAGAACATACTTCAAAATCAGGTAATTTGATCGTGCCATTTGAGAGAATCGATTTGACGATTTCTGGGGAAGTCGCGAAGGAACTCCACGAAACTCTATCTCAAAATCGACCTACTTCCTGGTTGATTCGAATGAGCTACTTACTTGTGTTTATTCCCTTGTGGAAGGCGTACCTCCCACTGCAATTTCATCCCCAGTGGATGGTCTTGTCACCGACCATTGTAATTCCGGTGACTCCAAGGTTATTCGAACGAAAGTTGTGAATAGGGAGAAAATGAAATCGATTCTAAAACTCAAGATGTTCATTTTAACGAAATATCTAATCAGTTATATTAATATTAAATTCTATGGGAAACCATGGGTAAGATAGGAAAAGACGAAGCTGGCAAGGCTGTTCTAAGCTCGAAATTCAACAAACTACAGGAATACCTCAACCAAGAGAAGTGATAGATGTAGAGAGTGCTTCACATTTTTCCTTTGGAGTTGAAAAAATCGATAACACAATCCTCAAGAAAAATCAATCGAAGGCAGGTCTGCAGGCTGAATACACTGACCGAAGTAAGGGAGTCAACATACAGGAACAATAACAAAACTACAATGAGCAAAAGGGGAAGGAACAACACTCAGTTATGCAAGATTATTATACTGATAGAAATGAGGTAGCTAACATACATGAACAACATCAAAAATACAATGGCTAAAGCGAGAAGGAACAACACTCAGGTAAGTATCCTCAACTCGATTCTATAAAAAAGCAAAATTATAATTATGAAAGTGTTGGCCATGTGCATGAAAATGCCACGGGAAATTTAGCTGATGGTTCTTGTAATTATGTATAGAAGGATATAGTCAATAAGATTGCGAATAAAAAAGAGCAAGATAAAAGGAAAGGAGATGATGATCAGGACCAAACTAATCAAAGGAATGTGCGTGATGATAAGGAACAAAACAAATACTATAGAGACTTTTCTAAAATCTCTAGCAATTTTGATAAACAAAATCCTCCACGTCGAATTAATTCCCAACATACTCCCAACCAAAAAAACTTAGAACAAACGCATAAAAAACCACCAAACCAACTAGCAAGATAAAATCCCTGAACTTGCCCCTTACATTGTTTTTTAGACATTGGCTATATTAAGACACATTCATGAAGATCAAAACTCCACTATTGTTCTAAAAACTCCCCCTAGACACACTACTAAACAAGGACAACCAACAGATATATTTTATATGCATGATTTTATACATACTTTAACTGTTGATTGTAAATATACTTTGGTGGGGAAATTTAGTAAACCGTGCCTAAATGGAACTCATTAGGATGAGCTTATAAACAAACCCAACTAAGTGGTTGTGTTGTAGTGGTGGGGGGGGAGGTTAATTAGCCTTTAACTACCGCTTCTACAAATGCTAGGGGCATGTTGTTTATGATCTTCAAAATGAGTAGACTATAGCATGTTTATCTCAATAAGGATGACTATTAGGCAAAAATTATGAAAATACAAGCTGGACAACATTCTTTACTGCCAAAAGAAGAAACTCCCATTGTACCAGTTTGGATTCTTCTACCAGGACTACCCTGACATTGCTTCAAAAAGCACTTTCTTATTCCTTTGTTAGAATCTGTAGGCAAGGTGTAATATATGGACACTGCCTCCATTAAAAGATCTATAGCAGGAATGGCCTAGGTTAAAATGCAAATTGACTTGACTAAAACTAGGCCAAGACATGTGTGGGTTGGTCTTGAGAATGATGATGATACTATAGGGATTTGGAAACATGTGGAGTATGAAAACATTCGACCCTACTGTGAATACTACAGACACCAAGGCCATGATATAGATGAATGCAGATCAACGATGAGGGATGAGGAGCACAGACAAAGAATGGAAAAAGAAAAAGAAAAAAAAAGACAAAAACAAGGAACAACAAAATAACAAAGGGAAGGTGAATTTTCATGCAAGGACCAAGGAGAATGAAGAGAAAATAAAGCAACATAATAATGATAAGAAGAAGAAAAAACAAACATAGAAGTAAATGGAAGAGGAATGGAACACAAAGGAAGAAGAATAACAAAACATAGGAAGAAAAAGCCACCAAGAAAGCGTGGAAACAAGTCTCTGCACCAAACAAGCCAGCAAGTAAACCATTTCAGGAACTATCTTAGCAAACAAGTATTCTCAATAATTTTCATAATAATTCTTTCACTAACTTGTCTATGCAGGAAAATAAAGAAGGAAACCAAGAGGAGCACCAAGACAGGAACAAGACAAACTCACAGGGAAACACAAACAGAAATACCACTATCATAGGATCATCTAATCAAATTCCAACCTTCAAAGGTTTAAGTATCATAGCTATGCAACCTAACTCTTTTGATGTGCTGAATGAGATTGATGAAGTTGTGGGAATTATTGATGGGTGCTGCTAGGAGGAACCCACTAACTTGCCGGAAGGGGTTACAAAATAAGGAAAACAGCAATGAGGGTGGAACCATGCAAAATAGAAATGAGGATATTGAGAAAAATGACAAGGTTAACAAAAAAAAAAGATAAGGGGAAGCAGATTGATACTTGTACTTCTGAAAGCACTTCCAAGAGAAAAAATAAGGACAACAAACAAAAAAGGTATGCTGCTAAAAAGAGGAAAAGTATGCAACAAAATAGTGGAGATGAGCAGGCACATACAATGAGGGAAGAACCATGGAAAAAATTTTGTATGGTCAATTAGAACCGAGGGTTGGATACCCCCCTCTTCAGGCTAGATACATGTCACCACCCACAGTTGAACAACCTGATAAGGGCAACAGTTTTTTCAAGTTAATATTTTACCTTTGATTAATGTGTATGATATGAATATTTTTGAAGATGAATTTTATAAGGACAACCGATATCTAGATGATCTGGTTGAGGATGATGAGACTAGTGAAGCTCTTATTGAAGCCTTTAGTCCTTCAAAAGATCAGTTTATATAGGATGAGATTCAACAGGTTTCAAAAAGTCAAGGCTTATATCCGAGAGGGTTACAACATGACAGATTTCATTTCAAGAATTAAGATATCAACATTTTCACAGCTGGCAGACAAAATACTATATTATTCTCCTCTAGGTCTTCCCAATGATTAGTACAATCATTTCATTTTGAGAGGGAACAACAATCAAGGGTTGTGGAGAAACTCAAAATGAATCAGGAACTCCTTCAATTATAATTATCACTATTTGGAACCTTTTCAGATACTGTACATTGTGCAGAATAATTCATGTTCAATTGGAATTGGAAATTTCTACTAGTACTGTAATTGTAAGATTTTTGGTTTCTTTAGCATGATATCGACTGTAATATTCTTGATAAAGATGAACAGTAAATCACATGTGTCATAAAACACAATGAGTTATAGAGGCAGTTCATTAGTACTTTTGTCTACAAAATGTAAGGATTATCTGAGGAGACCACTTTGGGATAAGATGCTTTAGAAAGCCAATGTGGATACCAAACCTTGATGTTCAGTAGGTGATTTCAATGTTATAACTGCAGTAGATGAAAAATTTGGCGAGGCACCTTACAATATGAGGAAAAGCATGGATTTTATAGCAGTTATTGAAGCATGTGGCCTTCTAGACATTGCTTTCAGTGGCAACGAATTCACATGGTCCAATAAGAGAGGTATTTATCACAGAATCTGAAAGATACTTGACAGGGCCATGGTTAATGATTCTTGGCTTGAAAATATGCCTCAAACCACTATTACTCATTTGTTTTCTACGGGATCTATTCATTGTCCTCATTTAATATAAATGTTTTCCAAAGAAACAAATCACATCAAGTATTTCAAATTCCTTAATTGTTAGGTGGACAACCCTCTTTTCATGGAAAATGTGTAGACTTGTTGGGATAGAGATGTGGATGGTATTGGTATATGGAGATTTCATCAGAAAATGAAAAGGTTGTCTAACTCTTACTGCATGGTCAAGGAAAGAGTTTGGGGATATTTTTCAAAATGTCTGAATGTATGAGGAAGAGGCTCACCAGGCGGAAGAGAATTATATTCTCCACCAAAGTGATTCTAAGAGAAGTGCCTTACATGAGATTAGTGATAAATATATCTAGTTCCTTAAGTTGGAGGATACTATATCGAGACAAAAAACTCAATACAGTTTTTCAAAGATGGCGACACAAATTCTACTTATTTCCATTCCATTATAAAAGGAAGAAGAAGAAAATGATTTGTGCACAATATTATCAGTGAAGATGTGGAATGGATACAAGGTGAGGATGATATTGCTCAAACAACCTGTGCTCATTTTGTAAAAGATTTTTATAGGGGAGGAAAAGCTCATCAATGAAGATACTTTGTAATGCATTCAAAGGATGGTCAGCCAAGAAAAATTACTCAACTTATCAGTCTGCCCAATATGGAGGAGCTTAAAAATGTGATCTTATCTACAAATCCTAATCCTGCAGCTGGTCTTGATGGTATGAATAGTTACTTTTTTCAGAAGTGTTGGCACATTATCAAGGATGAATTAATGGGAGTTGTTAAGGCCTTCTTTAGTGGGCAAATGATTCCTATGTATTTTTTCCATTCTTGTATTGTCCTACTTCCTAAAGTTAGTAATCTAAACAGAGTTGATTACTCTATGCCTAAGCAACTTCACTAGAAGATTTTAATCTAACTAGTATTACCCAGACTTACCTATCTCCCCTTCTTTGATTTGTTCCAAATCAATCCTGGTTTGTAAAGTAGAAGGAGTTGCAGAGAACATATGCTTGCTCATGAAATCATCCACCGATATGAATAAAACCCCAATATGGGAGTAAGTTATCATAAAAGCTAGACATGGCAAACGCGTATTAAAGGGTTTCTTGGTCATACATTTGCTTGGTTCCAAGGAAAATGGGGTTTGCTGAAATATTCATAGATATGGTTTGGAGAATCATGGCCAACAATTGGTATTCAATAATCAACGGTAAGAGGTATGGCTTCTTTCATTCCACAACAGGTCTCAAGAATGGTGACCCCTTATCCCCTGCCCTATTTATTTTAGGTGCAGAATTGTTATCTAGGTCTCTTAATAGGTTACACTATCATCCGGACTGTCATGGCTTTTCATGGAGAAGTTGAAACCTAATGTAAATTACTTGATCTTTGCTGATAATAACTCTTCACTTCAACAAGGTACAAAACCTTGAAGATTTTTATGAAAACTCTAAAAGAAGTATCAATAGACTTCCGTACAACTTATCATAAGAAGAGTCATTTTATAATCCACTCTCTCTAATTCTTTCAGAGGCACAAGAGATTGCTAAAAGCCCAGAGGCTGAAAAAAACAGCGGTCCTCTTCCATACTAGGCTGCCCTTTATTTGTTGTAGGCTAGGCATTATATTCTCTGATTTGTTACAAAGTTTGTATGCAAATTACTAGATGGCAAACCAAACAACTCAGATATGGAGGCAAAGCATTACTGTCAAAGCATGTGTTTACAGCAATACCCTATACACTTACTGTCTGAAGTAACTACTTACTGCATCCACTGTGCTTAAACCGATCCAAATGCTGATGGCAGATTTCTTCAAGGGATGCAGGATTGGGAGAAAAAGATATCACTGGGCATCATGGAAGAATCTCAGCTTTCCTTAGGATGAATGGGGAGTAGGCATGAAAAATATAAATGATATATGTATTGCCTTTCAATTCAAACAATGGTGGATTATCAAAACCAAACAAACCTTGTGGGGTGATTTTTTGAGAGTAAAATATTGCCAAAGATCAAACCCTGTTAGAAAAAAATGTGATATAGGAGATTCATTGACATGGAAGAACACAAAGATAAACACACATCATGTGGAACAACATATCCAATGGATGTTTCAGGCTGTAAATTGTTCTTTTTGGTGGGATAATTGTCATGGAAATATCCCACTAACACAATTTTCCACCAATAGTAACATATTTAACAATGTAACAGTGGTTGTGTTTTGAGAAGAAGGAAACTGGAACTGGAACAAGTTGATAGAACAAGCATCAGCTAGTGAATTCTCCAAAATCATTGCCACAAAAAATTTCCCTCAACATCACCTCCATGATCAAGCAGTCTGGAAGTTCATCAATCATAGCAACTTTAAATGTTCATCAGCTTGGGAGGATATAAGGGAAAAAAGGGTAAAGATTCAGTTTAATTCTTTGTTATGGAATAAAAACATTCCATTGAAATCTTCTTTTCTGTTATGGAGGACCCTAAGAGGTTAACTCCCCACTAATGAAAAATAAACTAATTTTGGCATTGAGCAATCAAAGTGTTTTTTTTGTCTTGATAATGCGGGCATGGACATAATCCAGCACATCTTCATTTCAGGCCAATTTGCTGCCAATGTGTCGAGCAATTTTGTAGCTACAGCAGGCATCCAGCTTGACTGCCATTCACTACAGCAGATACTCCATTAGTGGTTTTCTCCATAGTCCACCAATGCAGCCCACAAAATGATTGTGCAATCCACTCATATATTCATATGTTGGAACTTATGGAAGAAAAGGTGGTCATGCAAATATGGAGGTAAAACGACAAATATCATCAGGGTGAAATACGTAATTTATAAGTACTTCTTCAAGATGTTGAGCATAGAGTTTCCTTATATCAAATGGCCAGCTAAATGGACTGATTTGATCAAGAAATGTGAGGGATGTGTTCAAGACATCAAGGTAGGTTTTGTAGCCTGGAGTAAACCCCTAGATCAGTGGATCAAGGTAAACACTGATGGCAGTGCTCTTACCAATCAGGGTAGGTTCGGTGCTGGAGGCATTTTAAGGGATAAAGATGAACAGTTGTTGATGGCCTTCGCAACAACTCTTGGTGAAGGAACAAACAATAAATAAGAGATTGAGGCTGTCATTTTTGGTTTGACTTGGGCATTAGATAACTTTGTCCAATCCAGCCCTTGAACTTTTAATAGAAGCTTTATCTAGGCATAAAACCTTACCTACAGATTCCATTTAAGGGGGTAAGGAAAGTTTTTTTATAGAAGTGCAAAGGTACACCTAGTAGCATAATCTAGATATGTACAATTGTTGTTTCCTCTTCCTCTATAAAAAATGGTGTCCATGCATGTAACCTCATAAATTTTCCTTCAATTGTCATTCTTTGTTTTGTCCAAACTGTGTTATAGTCTAATTCATTTTTGTACGTCAAAAAACAACATGTTAGAAATTGTAATGTCAATGTTGACAATCCCCCACCCCCCACTTCATTGATTTTGTTGGATAAACTCTCCGATAAGTTCCACCTTATCTGGTAGTCTAACTCCCAACAATGTATATTCAATGTTTCCACTTTTCCATTTATGTACATATCAAAAATTACAGTCTGGTTTACCCTGTTTGGTAGTTTGTCTAGGAGTAGTTTTCAACACAATAGTCGGGCTTCGTGCAGCGTTGATATGTCTTAGTCTTGCTACCATAGTATAAGGAGTTGGTTCCTGAACCTAGTCCTGTTTGTTAGCTAGTGGACTCTTAGTACTATTGGAAGCACTGGTATTGGGGTTGGGAACATTTTTGTTCGTATTTTGGAGATTAGGACCACTATTCTTAAAGTTACTAGAGCTCTTAAGAAACTCTCTATAGTAGAGGTTTTGCTTATTGTTATCTTGCAGACCCTCCTGCTGATTTTGTTCCAGATTTCTCTCCTTATTCTTTTTGTTTTGCTCCCATTGATGCTTACAACTCTTAACAACTTCCCCCTTATCTCGAAAACAAGATATATCAGTTATGTTTTCTCTGGTATGGTGTTTCTCATAGCAAAAATATTCCTATTGATACTTAGTCTGAAGGACTACCTCCCCTTGATCCTATACACTATGCATAATAGCTGACTTTCCCATAGAATTTCCATGCTGACATTATTAACATTATTACTAAATTTATTGTTGCTATAGTTGTAGTTAGTATAGTTACCTTACTGATTTGACTCCATAGTTTGCTCCTTTAAGGTTATTTGTTGGCTTTGTCCTTGATCACCTGCAACATTAGGATTAAAATCAAATGAAGAGTTTACTGAACTCTCCACTTCGATAACATCCTTTTCATGAGATATTGCCTTGTTGTGTGGAGACTTAGAAGCTAGGCTTGCCTCCACGAACTCTTCTCGTATTTTTTCTCCATTTAGGTGGTTCTCCCTATTCACCTTCTCATCATTATCTACCAGATTACCTCATTGAGATAAACTAGTAGAGGTGTTAGTGAGTGTCATTTCATGCTCAGTATCATTCGTCCCCTTAGCTTCGCCAATATCACTATTCTTTTCATTACCATTTTGACCACCTGAGTTCTTGTTACCAAAAATTTTAGGTTCCATTTCACAACAAATTGTTGTAAGGTGGACATCTTCCCCTAGTGAGTAAACCCCAATAGGTGTTATCTCGTGAATCAGTTGGGAAGATGATCAATTTTAATCTTGACCCTCTTGCGTCTTCTTCATGATTTTTCCAGAACTCACTATTTTGTTTCTTTTGATTGGTTCATCAGAATTCCTTGAAAGCTCACTATTCATCATGCCTTTAGATTGCGATTTCCCGGAGTTATGCGATGAATTAGAGGAGGATTCAAGGGAAATTAAGTTTGTATCTTAATAAAAAGTTTTAAAACGGTTGAAATTGGAGATTGAATTGGGCTTAATTGAGAATACTCTTCAAATGGTTTAATCTTGAATTGGTTAAGAATTAATCCAAATCAAATTATCATTAACCTTACCCTTAAAATTATCGGCAGGTGGAGCGGGTTACATATGTTTGGGTTAACTTTTCACACCCCACCCTACACCCTAAGTGAAAAAAAAACCATACGCCCAAAATACGAAAACCCAAACATTAAACACTAAACCATAGATTTTAAAACTCTTATCCTAAACAACAAACCCTAAAACCTAAACCCAAACCCTAACACTAACCCTAACCCTAACACAAAACCTAACCCAATCCCTAAAACCTGAAACCCCAATACCAAAACACAAAAACCCAAACATTAAACACAAAATCATAGAACCTAAGTATAAGATTAACCCTAACTCTAACCAAACCCTAAACCCTAAGCCTAGAGTACCAAAACCCAAACAATAAACACTAAAAAATTGATTTTAAACCTCTAATACTTAACCCTAAACCCAAAAACCTAAAAAAATCAAAACCGTTATCCAAAATAATAATCCCGAAACCCTAAGCTAAAAATACCAAAAAAACAAACATCAAACAGTAAACCATTAATATTAAACCTCAAATCATAAACCCTCAACCATAAAACCTAAAAAAAAAACATACACCCTAACCACAATTCTAACCTAACCCTAACCCTAAACCCTATAACCTAAACCGTATGTCAAAAAAAAACTATGTTCGGAATACGAAAAAACAAACATTAAACACTAAACCATAGATTTCAAACCTCAAATCCTAAACCACAAACCCTAAAACCAAAAAGAAATTAAATAATAATCCTAATCCTAACCCAAATCCTAACTTTAACCTTAACTCTAACACTGAACCATTAACACAAAACCCCAAGCACAAAATACAACAAACAAAAATATTAAACACTAACCATAGATTTTAAACGAAATATTTTAAACCCTAAAACTTAAAACCTAAAAAACCCTAAACCCTAATCCTAACACTATCCCTAAAATGAACCCTAACCCTAACCCTCTCCTTAACTCTAACCATAAGTCCTAAACCCAAAGCCTAAAATATCAAAACCCTACCATTAAACACTAAACCATATATATTACAACAAATATCCTTAACCCCAAACCCTAAAACCTTAGAATCAACCTAAACCCAAAATTAACCCTAACCGTACCATAATCGCTAAACCTCAAGCAATAAATACCAAAACCCAAACCTTAAACACTAAACCATTGATTTTAAACCTCAAATCCTACACCCAAAAAACTATAAAAAAAAAAGCCCTAACCCTAACCCTTACTCTAAACATAACCCTAACCCTAACTCTACACAATAAACCCAAAACCTTATGCCCAAAATACAAAATCCCAAACATTAAATACTAAACCATATATTTTAAACCTCAAATGCTAAATCCTGAACCATAAAATCTAAACAAACCTAAATCCTAATCCTAACCAAAAATCCTAAACCCTAACCCTAAATCAACACCAATGGCATGTAAAAGTCGATGCTCGTCTTAGCAATTCCCAGAAGCAATTGCAGGAACACCACCCTTCTATTTCACTAATGCAAAACACGACTTCAGTCAAGGAAAGATAACACAATGGTGTGTCTCCTTCTCCCAATTCTATCCCTAATTATAATCATAATAATCATAGTGTTGGTGATGAGCATGTTAATGCCATGGGAAAAATAGGTGGTGCATCTAGTTAAAAGGTACATTGACAAAACATGAATAATGTTGTACAACAACCTAGACAGACCAGAGGTAGTTTCATGGAGAGTTTGAAACAGGTTCAAAAAATCATTCCTACTGAGCAGGTCGATTAAAGTAGTTACCACAAAGCCTTCCCCAAAATATCTTTAAATTTCGATAAATCCACTCAACACCCCCACCCCATAGAAAAACCAGCAAAATAATCTTCATAATAAAAAATGATATTAATAACCCCAATATAGTTCAACCTGACTCTTGTGATAATGTGAGTGAACCATCTCCCTATATTGTGGTCCAAAGTTTGGATGCTAGGCTAAGAGACACATCCTAGATGCTTAAACTCCTAACTTATGATAAATACTCCTAGATAAAGAACCAAGAAAGGCTTCCCTCCTGTGATATACGATATGCATGATTATATCCACACTTTAACCGCAAACTGCAAGTACACATTGTTTGGAAAGTTCAGCAAAACCATGCCAAAGATGGAGCTTATTAGAAAGAGTTTTATTCAGCAGACTCAATTAATTGTGGAGATTAACATTGCATTCTATAACTCAAGACTTGTATCTATTTATCTAATAGAATGAGCTGGATTATAACACAATATTGGACACAACAATGAATGACTATCGAGGGTAAATTCACGAGGATAGAAGCCTGGACTCCAATCATCTATCAAAAAAAAGAAATTTCAAGAGTCCCGTTCTAGTTTTCTACCAGGTTTATCTTGGCATTGCATTTAAGAACCCTTTTCTTATTCTATTTTCTGAAAAGGTTGGGAATGTTTTGTATTTTGATACACCATCCATAAAAAGATCAAGAGCTACTATGGCAAAAGTTAATCTAACAAAAGTTAGGCCTAGAAATATTTGGATTAAGTTGTAGGATGATGATCTTACAATAGGGCAGTGGCAACCAATAGAATATGAGAATCTCCCCCCATATTTTTTTATTATTGCAGACATCAAGGCCATTATATAGAAGTGTGCAAATAAAAAATTATTAATTATGAGTACAAATACAGGAAAGAACAGGAAAATGGAAGGAATAGCAAAAATACGAAGAACAAAAACCAAAAAGAAAAGGATAGTAATCAAGACAAAAATCCAGAATTTGCGCAGCAACAACTACATAATAATATGTAAAAAAAACAAATATAAACAACCGGAGCAAAAAATAGAGGATAAATGGTAAACACAAAAAAGGGAACTCACAGACAGCAAGAGGAAGCAAATCAAAAGACACTATGGAGGGCCACTGCAACACCAAATCACACAACACATGGAAAGACTCATCCAACATCTTAACAAACAGTTAACTCAGCTATTTAACATTCCAATACTTTCAATAACTTGAATTTTCTTGAAATACACAACTTAACTGGAGAGGAACTAGCTAGTAAAGAAAAAGAAACTACACAAGCAACACAAAATAAACAAGCAGCAGAAAAACTACAGAAAACAGAGGGAAGGTGAGACAAAGGCCAAAACATCAGGTATCATAGCTATTCGACCCAAATCCAATCGAACTTTTATATCTATTCATAATTTCGGTGCAGTTGAAGGAGGGATGGATGAGGGATGTTTGGAGAACCATACTAATTTGCAGGAAGGGGTAACCAAGCGGGAATTTGCCTTATGTTTTGCACGAGGGGGCTCACACATACAAAAATTCAGACCCTAGATCGCCTGCTAATACAGTTAGTGAGGCAACAACCTGTAAAAAGCCAAACAGTTCCATGCACCATAATAGTCAGTCAGGTCAAGACGTATAACATGTAAAACAGCAAGGAAAAATAAATAATGGAAGATATGGGGAACAAAACAAGCATGAGTAATATTGAGAATATTCCCAAGAGAAAAATAATCCTAGTAAACAGAAGAGAGATGTTGCTAAAGGAGACAGAACAAAAAATTGGAAAGCAAACTCGAAAGGGAATAGGAAAGGGAGGAAGAACCGTGTACTAAGTTCAGTTTTGTAAATGACCATCAGTGTCTAAATATTCATCTTTTACCGGCTCAATACATGACCCTCAATGCAAAGATCCTCCTAATAAGGGACAATAATTTTGTCAAGTCAACAAAGCTACACTTATAGATGAATATGAAGTTGATAATTCTTAGGAGGAATTTGATAGAGATAATTAGTCACCACAAAACCCTGATGATGATGATGAGATATGTGAAGCTTTTATTAGAGCTTTTAGTCCACAAAATGATCAGACTCTTGAGGATGAGATCCACCAAGTAACTCAGAATCATGTATTATCGCCAAGACAATTTAAACATGAGAAATTTGTAATCAAAAAAACAAGACATTACTGCAGTCAGTGCTGGCATACCAAATACTAGAGTATTCTCCTCCCAATCATCCCAATGATTATTACAATTATATGTAATGTGAGAGGGATCAACACCTATGATTTTGGGGAAAGGCTCAAATGTTACGGAAAATGCATCATCATTCTATCATTGCAATATTGGAACATTTTTTTGATAGTGTTAATTTTGAAAACCTCAAAATTCAATTATTAGTGGAGAATACTGCTTTGAACTGCAATGAAAAAATTTTGTTATTTCGGAATAGGGATTTTGACTGTATCATTCGTGATGAGGATGAAAATCAAATTAACTGTTATATTAATCACAATGAGTTACAGACTTGGTTTACTATCACTTTTGTGTATGGCAAATATAAAGATCACCTTAGAAGGCCTCTATGGGATAAAATGCTGCAACAAGATAATGGTAAGAATAAACCATGGTGCACTTTTAGTGACTTCATTGTTATCACTATAAGTGAGGAAAAAATGGGAGGGGTGTCATACAACATGAAAAAGAGTTTTGAATTCATATATTTTATTGAAGCTTGTGGTCTTGGGGATATAGGCTTTAGTGGAAAGAAAGTTACTTGGTCAAACAAACGAGGCATCACTCACATAATATGGAAAAGGTTGGATAGTGCTCTTGTTAATGATACTATCTTCTACTGTCCCAGATCACTGTCCTCTACTAATGTCAAATAATCTCAAAGGAGACTGATTATACAAAATACTTTAAATTTCTCAACTGCTGGGTAGCTAATCCTAATTTTTTTGAATATTTTGAAGGTTTGTTGGAATAGGGATACAAAAGGTAATGTGATGTGAAAATTCCATCACAAACTCAAAAGACAGTCTAACACCTTGTGATCTTGATCGAAGAATGAATTTGGTAATATTTTCTTAAAGGTTAAGGGTATGAAGAAAAGGTAAGAAGTGTTGAAAAGAACCTTATCCTGGACCAAAATGAAACCAACAGAATTCTCCTATATGAGCTCAATGCCAAATATATTAATTTTAGAAATTGAAGGATTTCATGATTGAAAAAAAAACTCAACTTCAATGGTTCAAAGAGGGTTACAAAAAGTACAAATATTTTCACTCAGTAGGAAGGGAAAGAAGAAGAAGGCTATTTATTCAAAGAATCATCAATGAAGATAGGCTTTGGTTACAGAGAGATTACAATATTGCTAAGGCTGCATGTGACCACTTTCAACAAATCTTCACTGGTTAAGACAAAGTTATTAATGAGAATATCCTAGATTTCATACCAAGGATGGTTATTCAGGAGCAGAATGATAAGAACAACACCATTTCAAATATGGAAGAGTTGAAAGAACTGGTCTTATCTATGAACCCCACTTCTGCTGCTGGTTCGGATGGAATGAATGGTTAATTTTTTAAAAAATGCTGGCATATCATCAATCATGACCTCCTTGGAATAATCCTATCTTTTTTCAGTGGAAATATGATTCCTTAGTAGTTCTCTCATTCTTGCATTGTTTTGGCACCTAAGGTAAGTAATACTAGAAAATTGATAGAGTTTATATCTATAAGACCACGAAATTTCACTCGTCAGATCTTATTTAAATTGGTGAGAAACATACCTAGTCCAATTCTGCCTAGCTTGATATCTCTCAATAATCAGTATTTGTTAAAGGAAGGAATATTTCGAAGAACATTATGATTATACATCATATTAAGACGCCTAATATTGGGAGTAATGTCATTATTAAATTTGATATGACAAAAGCTTATGATAGAGTCTCTAGGGCTTACAATTGTTTGGTATTAAGGAAAATGGATTTTGATGAAATGTTCATTGATAAGGTGTTGATATTATGGATAACAACTAGTACACTATTATTATCAATGGTAAGAAATATGGTTTCTTCTACTCCTCAAGAAGTTTCATACAAGGGGGCCCGCTTTCACCTGCCCTATTTATTTTAGGTGCAGAGTTTTTGTCAAGATCTTTCAAAAGACTCCACAACAATAAAATTTTCATGGTTTCTTTTTGGAAAGGAAGGGTCAAATGGTGAATAAATTTAGCTTTTAGATGATATCATTTTGTTTTCATCTGAAGAACTGAAACTTTAAAACTCATCATGCAAACCATGAAAGCTTATGAAGATACCTCTTGTCAGCTGATCATTGGAGACAAAAGTCATTTCATCATCAAAACAGATGCTTTAAACAGTATAAGGGACATAATTAAAATAATTACTATATTCAAGAAGAAACAGGGTCCTCTAACTTATCTATGATGCCCTCTTTTTGTGGGTAGACCTAGAATTATATTTTTTTTTTACCTTGTTTACAAAGTTATTTGCAGGATTAAAGGTTGGCATACTAAACAACTAAGCTATGGAGGCTTGGTAATTCCAATAAAGCATGTAGTGCAATCCCTCCCCATATACATTCTCTCAGCAAAAACTCACCCGTCTACTATGCTTAAACAGATTCAAATGCTCCTGGCCGACTTTTTTTTGGCAAGGTGAAATGACAATAGAAAATACCATTGGGCTTCCATGAAAAACATGAACTTCCCATATGATAAAGGGGGTATTGGTATGAGGATCCTCAAAGATGTGTGCATGGATTTTCAATATAATGAATTGTGTACCATTAGGATTAAACACACTCTGTGAGGAGACTTCTTGAAAGAAAAATACTATTAGAATTCTAATCCTATTTACAAAAAAGGGGATATAGGAGAGTCAATTACTTGGCAGCACATGTGGCAAATCAAGAATAATTTTGAGCAACATATACAATGGAAACTCGAATCTCGATCTTGCTCATTTTAGTTGGATAATTGGCTAGGATTTGGTCATCAAGCTCAATTTTCCTCAAATAGTAACAGGTTCAACAACAACACGGTTGGATAATTTTTGTGTGAAGGCAGATGGAACTGGAACAAATTACTGCAACAGGATCCTTGTTGTCATCCTGAAAATATCCTAGAGGTAGAACTTCCTATTCAGCAACATCTTCCGGATAAAGAAATGTGGAAACTCAACAGTGATGGAAAATTTACATTCTCATCAGCATGGAATTGATTAGGGAAAAATCTATATCCCATTTCACTGCTTTATTTGGCATTAGACTATTCCTTTTAAATCATCCTTTCTTTGATGGAGGAGCTTTAAAAGGAACTCCCAACTAATTAAATACTTATTACTTTTGGCAAAGAACCATCTAATTGTTTTTTTGTTCTAACAGGCAAGGATGAGAAAGCATAGAGCACACATTCAACAATGGGCAATTTGAAGCTTATGGAGAAGTCTTGGTACAATTGCAGGAATCAATTTGAACCACAACTCTTTTCAACACCTCATCATACAATGGTAGACTGCTAAACACAAAAATGAAGAACACAAACTCTCTGTACAGGACACACCCATTTTCATTAGTTGGAATCTTTGGAAGAACAAGAGTGCCAACAAATCTGGGGGAAAACCGTCCAACATCAGCAGGGTTAAATATGCTATATATAAGGATTCTACTTGAAAAGGTTTTACTTCAACTAGGGAAACTTCTGTCCATGATACAAAACTAACTATGGTGGCATGGAAAAAAAGACCCCAGAATAGTGGATCAAAATTAATAGAGATGGCAGTGCTATTAAGAATCCTGGTAAGATTGGAGCAGGTGGAATCATAAGGGCTAAAACTAGCAAGATTATGATGGAATTTGTTGTTCCACTTGTTGTTGGTGAAAACAACCAAGCAGAACTTCAAGATGCTATCTTTGGTCTGAAATTGTGGGCTAGCACTGGGGTATAAATTTTTGTTTTGCTGGTAGGTGATTCAAATCTTCTGCTTAACTAGATTGCACACAAGACCAACCTCCATTGGAAATCCTTGACACAGTGGAAAGTTGTAAGTTCTTCCATCAAGGAAACATCAAACCCAAGAATTCAAGTGCCAACACATCTTAAGAAAAGCTAATTTTTTTGCTGACTCCTTATTAAGACTTAGCCAAATATGTACTACTCCTCAGTTGTTTTTCGACAGTCAGCTACTACCAACAGAAACCAAGGCCTACTATAATCTTGACACTCAGGAATGCTATGTTTTAGAAGGAGGAACATTAAGAAACTTAACAAGTTGGATATACAAGTTTCAAACCCCTTTTTAACTTAGCAATAACACAAAGCTATAGCTCATTAGAATAGGTTAGGATTGGTTTTTGTTAACTAATTGTAATGGGAGAGTCTCCCTAGTTTATTTACCTAGAACCTTAGTATTGAGAGGACTCCTGTATTATTTGCTTAGTTTTATGGGTATCTTATTTGTTAGGGGAACAATTAATTTTCCTTTGTTTGAAAGTTAACTGCGAAGACGTGCATCATGCTGGAGTAGAGGTTATGTTCCCTCCTTGTACTCACTATTTTGGGGTCTATATTGTGAATAATCACGACCTGGGATTGTCGCTGCAGTGCGGGCAATACCCCTCAAAGGGGATTCAAAAAATAATTTTTTTAGTCCGAATATACGGAAATCCATAACTATTAACATAAACCATATATTTTGAACGATCTAATTCTAAACAACAAAACTGCTAAAACCTAAAAAATAAACCTAATTCAAACCTTAACCCTGACTCCTAACCTCCTTAAAGGTACGCATTAAACCCAAATTACCTCAAGCCAAAATACAAAAACATTAACAACATTATACACTAAACGCATAGATTTAAGCAAAATCCTTAGATCGCCCAAAAACTAGAAAACTTAACAAACAAATCACATAACCTAACTCTAACAAACCCGCATATCCCTACAGGAACCCTAAATCGTAATCTCTATTCTTAATCCCTATACCCGCTATAACGTCCTAAAAAACCTTAACCATAGTGCCCGAATATAGAAAAAACCTGAACACTTAAAGACACTAAACCGAGATATTACACACTTCAAATTCTTAACCAAAGCTCTAATCCTAAGACACCTTATAATGTCTTGGATCTGGTGTGACGGCTATTTTGGGTCCAATTAAACCGGGGCGTGCGATAATAATCTGGGATGGAGGGGTTCCGGCGTTGTTGTGTGTGGTTGGACGGTCACTGAATCTAAATAAACCTAACCACTAATAACAGTAACCTAACCCTTAAACCTTACGGCATACCCGTGCTCCGCCAACCCGAAAATTACCGTATGAATCTACCATATTATAAACTTAAATATTAATAGTTAATTTGCAACTTCTACAATAGACCTATAAAACCCAAAAGCATTCAAAATAAATCAAAAACTTACCCTAACCCTAACCCTAACTGCCCGCTAGACCGCTACTCCTTGTAAATAAAGCACGCCGAAACCCCAAGGCGGCCAAAATACCTGAAACTCCATTAACATTAAATACTATACCGCTACAAATTTTTTAAACCATAAACTGCCTCTAAGCATGAAAGCAGGCAAAAACCACAAAAAATTAAACTCTAACCCAAATCCCTAACCATAACGCTTACCCTAAAACACTAAACAGCTAAAACCTATAATGTCCAATAAGAAGAAGTGGCAACAAAACCACCTAATGTCAAAAATTATGAAACTCAAACATTAAAACACTATAACCATATATTTTAACCGTCAAAATTCTATAACCAGTCACGCACTAGAAACCTTAATAAAGCATAAGCCATAGTCCTATTCCCTAACTCAGAGCCCTACCGCTGACCTAACTCTAACCTTAATCTTATATCCATTAGCCCAAACCCTCCACTCGCCTAAACCCATAAATACATATAAGCCCATAGCATTAAATCACAATTTACATAGATTTTAAACCTATAAAGTACCACCTAAACCGCGCCAAAACTAGTTACCAATAAAATATACCCCCTAAACCATAAAACCCGAAGCACCCTCACTATCGTTCTTCAACCGCTAACCATAAACCTAAACCCAAAACTAAAATACAAACCCTAACATTAAACAACTAAATTCTTTATTATTACAACTTAAAAATCCTTAAGACCACCCTAAATCCCTTAACAACACTATAACAAACAACATAGACTCTTAACGTCTAACCTGTAACATGAACCGTACCTCTAACACTAACGTTAACCCTAACGCGCGAACCGGCTAATCGTATACTCCTCATCCCGTAAGACGCAAAATATCAAAATGCCCAAACATTGAACACTCAATGATTGATTTTAACCTAAATAAACTCCATATAAACATAAGTCCAAAATACCAAATAACCTAGTCAAGGGCGATTTAATAATAAATCCATATATTTTAATTCAGAATTCAAAAGCTCTTAGAACCATAAAACCTAAAAAAACTACACCTAATCGTATCTAACCCTAAACGTTCACCCTAAGCCTAACTCCTATTCCTTATTTAAAAATAATAGAACCCTATTGTTCGAAATAACGAAGAACACACCAATATAAATACTAAATCTTATATTTTTATCACTTAAAATTTAACTTACCAACCCTAAAAGCTTAAAAAAAACTTAAGCCCTAAACCCTAACCTTACCTAAACCCTGATCCTAGACCTTAGAACGCCGCAATCCTTAATAACCTATACGGGCATTAACCAAAACCCCGCTTCTTCAATTTCCCAAATACTCAAACCGCCAACCAATTTAAACCTAACTATAGGATTTTCAGCAAAATTATAAACCCAGAAACCATAAAATCCTAAGAACAAAATTAAACCCTAACACGAAACCGTATCCCCAACACGAAACGCTAACCCTACCGTCTAATCGCATGACCTCGCTCACCCTAAGCGCCTAAACCCGTGAAAAAAAAGCCGCTAAAACTAAACGAACCTACATTAAACAATCTAAATCATAGATTTAAACTCACATCCTTCACACCCCAGCCCCTAAATAAAAACTAATAAACGACCTAAACCCGTAACATTCTAAACCCTCATTACTCTAAAACCCCTACCTGCTCATAAAATCTCACCCAAGCCTTAATATATTAAATAATCGGAAGATTAAATCACTAACATTGATATGCAATCTCATTGGGGGGGGGGAAACTTCTAAACCCAAACCCTAACCTAGACCGAACGCTCTAACCGCTGAATAATTAACCTAAAACCGCAAGCCCAAAATAACAAACCCAAACGATTAAACACATTAAAAAACCATAATTTAACAAAGCCCAAACACTCTAAACCGACAGAAGCCTAAACCTAAAAGAAACCAAAACGCCGCTACGCCTAATCCCTAACACGAACTAGAACCGCATGCCGGATCCTTTAATCATTACCTAGAACCTGGCTAAATCCAAATGCCCTGAAAATACGCAAAGACACTAATCATTTAATACGACTAATCATAGATTTACAACTCAAATCCTTAAAAATCCTAAACAGCTAACATATAAAAACAAGCATAAACCCTAACCCTTAACATACCATAACAACCTTATAAACACCCCCAAGTCGCAATACTAAAAAAAAAACCTTGAATACATTGAAACAGCTTAAACTTTTATATTAGAGCCTCAATCCATAAAAATGAAAAACATAAGAAACATAAATACCAGCTAACCCTAATCTCCAGAGTAACGCCTAAGCCGTGTATCCATAACCATAAATAGAAACGCACTTACCTTAGAATACCAAACTCAAACCATTAACATACTAAACCATGAGATTTATGAAATTGTCAGCTATAACGTAATTCCTGAACAATAACATAAGAATAAACGCTAGCAAAAAACTAGCAACCCTGTATGCCCATGCTAATCCTAACGCTTCCGCTAACCCTAATTGCTAAAATCCGAAAGAACAATCCAACGAAAATATACCCTTATGTCTATACGAAAACGGCAAACTTAAACAGAAAAAAAATTTAAAACCTTTCAAAAAATGCCAAATCGATCAAACCCTAAAATATTAAAAAAAAGCTAAAACCCCTAACGCTATTCCTCCCAAACCCTATCTCTAACCGTAACTCTTAGCCCTACCGATAAACCAGTTAGGAATCCAGGCGAAACCCAATCCAAAATTCTAAACCGGCAAAACATTAAACACTAAATCATATATTTTGATATATGTTAATATCCTAAACCCCAGAACCTAGAAGAATAAAAAATAGAACTAAACCCTAAAACCCTATCCTGATCTCTAACAAGAACCCCTAACTCTTAAACCCTACTCCTTAACACTAACCCTTAAACTCCGAACGCCTCTAAAATAAAAAAGAAAACCTAAATATTAGAACGACTAACTATATATCTTACACCTCGATTCTTAATTACCGCAAACCCTATAAACCCAAAAAAAGTCTTAAAATAACTAAGACCCCTGTAACCCTTATCCCTAAGCATCTACCTCTATACCATAACCCGTAGGAGAAAACCTAAATCCGCCATCCTCAACATATACAAATAACGCCAAACATTAAACATAAGCCACAGAATTTTAAATCTCAAATCTAACAACGAAACCCAAAAACCTGGCATAACGAAAGAATTAAATCTAAACCGAAACTCTATACCCGAACTCTACTCAAACTTGAAACCCTTAACCCTAACCCTAAACGCATTAAACCTCGAAACGCCCGCGGCAATCCGCCAAATATTCATAGATAGTAAGTGCTCGAAAATCTAAACGGCTGCACAAAACTTGCAAATTCCAAAAAATCAACGCCAAACCATAAAGCCGTAACCGATTAACCTGATCTCTAAACTAACCATAAAACCCATAAAACGCTCAAAATTTTCCCAAACTAACATTACAACAATAACACAAAGATATTATCAGACTCATAACGTAACGCCTAAGCCGAACATCATAAAAAACAAAACCTAAACCCTTAATCTAGAGCACTAAGCCTACACGCATAGCAGAAAACCCTTAACCCGCACGCTGAAATATATCAACATCGCCAAGCCTTTACCTAATAATTGATATTAAAAATACCAGCTAATCCGTAAAAGCCCTTAAACGGCAAAAAACCTTAGTAAAAATCAAACCTTAAACGCGTGCTAGAACCATACTCCAAAATTAACAAAATCCAAAAAATTATATACTAAATCTCTATGCCATTTAAAAACGTCAAAAAACTTGCGAAAAACTTAACAATAAACATAAAAATACCTACAAATCAACATACACGCTAACGCTCTATCCTTTCACGTCTAATCCAACCTAAACTCTAAACGCTAAGTCAAAAAAAAAGAAAAAAGATTGTACTCAATAACTGAACCCAAGTGCATTAAACGCTAATCCATAGATTTCAAACATAAATCTCAATCAGCACAAGCCCCGCTAAAAACCATAAAAAAATAAGATAACCCTAACCTGAATACTAAATCCATAATCAAAAAACTCCAAGCCCCAAATCCGTGGGCAACCCAAACATTACAGCTAAACCCTATAGATTTTAAGAACAAAAATCGCTAACCCACAACATAAACCTAAAAAAAAAAGTAGAACCACGGCGGTCCATATACCCCTTACCCGATGGCTTAACCCTAACCCTTAAACTGAAAAGCCCAAAATATCATAAACGGCCATACATTATACAACTAGAGCAGCGATAGATATTACAACTCAATCCTTAACCCCTTCCAAACGCGTTATAATCTAAAAACAAACCTAGAAACGCCTAACCCTAGTGCATTACTAATCCTACTGTCCCTAACCCTACATAAACCCTACATCCTAGTCATGTCAGCCAATTCAACTCCAAACAGTACAACACTAAACAATTGATATCATCGCGGCCCGATCATTTTCCAATATTTCTTATCACTAAAATTTCTCTTTCTAATAAAACAGCACTCCCAGCTAGTACTCACAACGGCTAAAAGAATTTCAAGAAACCAGACGCATCGGCAACGGCAACGTCATGCGGCGGATGGGAGTACAGACGCCCGCGCGACCAAAGACAAAGTAAGCTCGCTATGAAGATGGCTAGGCAAACCTTCATTGTAGGGCACGCAGTATCTGAGCCATCTCACAACTCCTCGAACTCGCAAGATAGTAATACAATGAACACTGCATTTTCAGAGAGAGAGAGTTTGATCGAGAACGAGAAATTATTTCCCAAGGAATATTTATGTTGATTCAAGTAAAAATGATAATGGAAATCGATACTCCTTATACCTACTAGCATACATAAACTCAAAGATCGCGAATTCCATCATCCACATTTGTTTCATACATCGGACAGGCAATTTTTTGATGGAACTCTACTTAGTGCCTCTCCTCGTGTCGCGCCTCAAATCTGATCCTTCTTCAAGGAAGCTCATAATGATTTAATATCTGTGTTGTTGGCCGCCTGACGATGTATCGTTGGTTAAAATAGAACACAAAACGTTTGAATCCATAGAAATTTGTCTAATTGGACTGATTCTCAAGCTAGGGACATCCATCTCAAATAATTCTCCAACCATCTCAAGGGAGAAATCAATTCTAACAACACTAACCTAGATTCCACTGATCTAAACGTGCAAAATACAGGTCAGTGGTAACACAATAGAAAGTTAACCACTGAACGTATATGTTTCTAAAAATGCACATATAAAGAATCAACAAGGAGAGATGGAACAAAACCACAACACGGGGAGAACTGCGACTGCAGTTCAATAGATGCAGCGATATGGAACTACTATGAGTGAGTCACACATCAGCCTCACAATTAAGAAAACATCAACTATCGAGATTTTCTCTTTTGCATACAAGTGACTCTATCTATAATAACTCCTACCTTTAATGCATGTAATTCGCAGACCACACCTAACCAAGATGACAAAGGTGAGGAATATTGGAAAGTACAACTACTACTCAAGGCTACGAATCATTCCCAAGTAACAACTTTATCACGTCCAGGTGCGATGACAAACATTGAAGTAGGAGGGGAAACATGGGTCAACGAAATACTGAAAGTATGCAAGTCAGCCTCTCTAAACAGGTTCACTTGAGTGAAGGAAAGAAAAAGGATCAACCTAATCAAGCAAGTCACGGACTATCAAAGCAACTTCCCAAAGATATCAAACAATTATACGAGGTATGAGACTAATTCTTAAATTGATAAAGCTAATAAGCAGGGTAATAGTGTTGTTCAGGGAACTGCTAAAAATACTAGTAGTCCTAATTCAGGCATAGTCCGAAATCATAACGAAAATGGTCTAACAGTTAAATAACTCTAAACGCAACTCCCTAACACTTTGTTGTCAATCTTGTTAACTTTACTGGCAAGGTTGAGGTGTAAGCAGAAGTGCTAAAGAATGAAATTTAGATTGTTTAATATAAGTCTAATTACTATCAACTAGACATCAGATTTCGCCTATTTGTGGCTTCTAGATGAAGATCATTTTATGTTAAATTGTGGCGAAGAGTTGTAAGTATACCACTTGAGGGCAAAGTTGCACTATACAATGCGGCTTAAAATTGTGATACACATGGTTAGAAAGTGCGTCTTCACATCCTACATAACTTCAATTAAGCGGTTCTGGAAGATCACTACCTCTGTTAATTTCTAGGGCATTTGTATCGACTCTACAATGGCATTTTGATTTTGAACCTGTTTGTAACGAAGCTAAGGATGATAATTGAAGGAGCAATTTATAATGAGAATACAAGCATTAACCCCTATATCTTTAACAGCCTGAGAAGTAAACTCCCCCAGCGGTGCTAATTTGGTGGGCTGTTCCAGGATACGCTTGGCACTATTTATAAGCTAAAGGTGTTGTTGACGAGCTATTCTAGAGTGTTGTGTGGAAGGGTTTGTTGCTTGATACTAATCATCCTACCCAAAGGCTAGGGCTAGCGACCTTAGAGTAAAGAATTCAACAGGTTGATCGTTATTAAGAAGACCACGCTTCCATGCGTAGGAGGTATGTTAGATTCAAGAACTCAGATACCCGCAATTAAAGGGAGATGTTATAAGTTTAATGGGATTATGGCATCGCCAAATTACTGTATGTACTGTAAGGGCATTCAGGATATGGAATTTGAATATACAATAAAGAGTAAGTGTATGAGGATTTTCACAAAAAAAGGAAGGAATGGAAATCCAGAAAAAAATGTCTAAAGGGAGTTATATAGGAACAGGTGGTCCCGTTATATAAATTCTTCAGGTGTAAAGATAAAATTAAAACGCGAGCTACAAGAATA
>JAKWJA010001249.1:0-27314 GCA_027704765.1 Solanum habrochaites
TGTCCACTACCATGTTTGTGGAGGTAGTCTCGCCCGTACTTAGCCCCATCACCCGTTGGGTCACCCTTTTTTTCAAAGTGTTGAATGCCGGCGCGTTAATTGTGGTGACCAAAACACCTCATAGATGACACATTTAACCTCTGCCCACCACGCCCTCCATAATAACGGGCCCTCTGCCTATTACCACATCTACCTCTAGCTATTGGGTTCTATTACTCTGTTTTGGACAATGCCTCCTAATTGTTCCATCCTTCCTCCTCCCCACATCCATAACACTCTCTAGATTGTTCACGCATGGGGTCTCCTCAGAGATAAGTTACCGGTACGAGGTGGACCCCCACTACAATCTGTAGTAAGACTGAATTGGTCGAACTAAAGTACTCCTTCCGGACCCTGTCCTCTAGAGTAAGAACCATTAAACTCGCCCCCCCGTTTCGAAACTCTTGATGTCGATGCCGATGGTGAATTCATCTGGCTTTTATACGCCTTCCACCTCTACTACAAGTCTACTACCTCTTGAAAAGAGTTCGCTGTGGCCGCCCTAACCTGTGAAAGCTGAAAATCGCAACTCTGATTCTCAACCCCTTCACAAAAACCAAAACGCGAATCCGCTCTTGTGTCTGAAACAAAGTTTGGGTGGCATATCTGGATAGTGCACCGAAACTTAGCCTCAATACCGCATTGACCGACTCCTAACCACCTTTGATCTAGGCTTAAGAACTCATCCCTTTTTTTCCTATCGCTCCAAAGTGCGGGGGCTATACTTCTCCATAAACAAGCTAGAGATGAGGCCCAGGTCATAGTGGTGCCTCTGTTTTGGTTACCCTCAACATGTGACCGCCACCACATGTGCGTTCCTTGAAACTGGTAAATCACGAAACTCACACAAAACCATTCTACTCTACCAATCTTGTGTAGTAGCTATGACGTCCAACCGAAAATCGTAAGCCATCCTCAAATTCTGCAACCCTTGAAGAAAAAAAAAAAAACTGGAGGGTTTTAATTTTCAAGAATTTATGAAAAGTGTCATGCTAATCATTTGTCATTATATTCCTAGTAGTCCAGGCGTGGAACGTGGCCTATGTTCCACTGAGGCATCCATACGAGGGTCCATAGTGGCTGCATTTTAGTACTTCTGAAACCGGAGGTGTTGGATAGCAGAAAAACATTGGGGGTGTCCTGACCCTGTCAGACAACCCACAAGATAAGCGCGAAACTGATTGATCATCTCTGGGGTCGGTTTGGGGTGGCATTATCTCATTCTGTACTTGTTCATTCTCCCATCCTCCCCTTCTCTCTACTATCCTCAGTTCGTGAGTAGTCACCGTCCTAGCACCAGATGGCTTAGTTGCTCGTCCTCTCCCTCCTAGATGACGTCCTCCACGACCCTAATCTACCGCGGCCTCTTGCACTGTTGCCTCGAGCTCCACAGCCCAGTGGCTCTCAGATTCCTCTTTGTCTTGCTTGATGTTTATGTTGGCGTAGTCGTTTGCTTCTAGTTCTAACCATCTGCTAAATAGAGTGAAGAATGGTCGATACCAATTTTGTAATCGCCTAGATACCAATTGTATCCAAGTAATAGCACGAAAAATACAGAACGAATGGATTTTCCCTAAAGTCTTATAGCCTCTCAAAGAAAAGTAAAGGCGTCCCCCTACCGTTCTTTAAGACTCTACTAGACCTGTTTCTTATGTGATGAGACCAATCGAACCTAATGCTCTGATACCAAGTTTGTCACTCACCCAAAACCGAGCCCGACTGGCACCCATTTACCCTCCTATGTTGAGCGAACCAAACCAATTCTAAACCTTATCAAGTCAATTTATATTTAATTCACCATAAAGCATACGGAAGACTTAAGCTCATAATAAAAGAAAATTCCAATAACTTCTAGAATTCCAACATCTGATTAATTTTTCCCCAAAATCTGGAAGTCATCACCTCAAGACAATCTAGTTGATCATTTATAACTAAACTAAGAGTATTCTAAGAGCTAAAACAAATAAAACTAGTCTAATGCCGAAAACTTCAAGGCATCACGACATGAGGGAAGGGATCCATCCGAGCTAGAAGCATTACCACCCTGAAGATCCGGTGTGGCTAAGACCTGGCTATGAATTGCTGTTAGTATCTAAGATGACGGCGCGTTTGCTTTGCATTCCAACAATATACAAAAGAAAACCATAAAAGTAGGGGGGTCGTGAACATGGTTAACCACAAGTACTTAGTAGATATCATCGGCCAACTCAAATAAAAGCAATATATCTCAGATAATAGCAGAAAATCAACAATATTCTTAACATGGGATAGCAAAAGTCAAAAAATCATTTATTATATCCCGATCTATCTATGAGGACTCAATCCTCCACAACCAACGCGTTTGGGATACATGTTCTCTAGATTTGAGTAATATTAGCACTTTCAAGATTCATTATCTTTATTCCTTTGTGTCGTACGTGACACTCTGATCCCCTACTACTATGTGTCGGAACGTTACACTCCGATCCCCTAATTTCATTGTGTCGTTACGTGACACTCTAGTCCCCTACATCTACTTGTCGGTTCGTGACCACCCTCCCACTAATTCTATGTGTCGGTACATTACCTCTGATCCCCTACACTACGTGTCGGTTTCGTGACACCACTCCCAACTAGTTCTATGTGTCGGCAGTGACACTGCCGATCACCCTAACTCGTTCTATTAATTCAATCAATCCTTCTTTTATACCAAGGCGTCATCATTCAATCACTTTAGTTCATCAACCTTCTTTTAATACCAAGGCATCATCATTACAAGAGGATTAGGTTTTATATCAAATTTGGGATTCAATAGCTTCATCATTCTTGTTTTCATCACATCATATATTAAAATCACATCCTGCAACACACACAATTAAGCATAAAGAAGACGCTATAATACTACCTCAACACATCTCATTTGCTATTAAGAGTTTACTCGAATAGTGTAAAACCATAACCACTACCTCCACCGAAGAATTGTGATCAACAAGCTATCTCTCAAAATCCTTGCTAGCCTCTTCCGTCTCTCCTCTTCCACACTCTCTAACTCGTTCTCCTTTTCTTTTTCTGTCTCTCTTTTGTTCTTTCTATTTTTCTTATTCCCAACCCTCTTTCTTTACAAAACTAATAACATATAATTAAGGAATAAAGTGGCAATAATAACCCACTATTAACTTAAGGTTACTCTTTTAAACCAAACCCCCAAGTAATTTAGACTATTAACATTAACCCTCTAAATTTAATATTAAAGCCGGAATAGTCAAAAACGTCCCTTAAAATGGTGTAAGACATCCCTCCCCCAGACTGGGAACCTTGGCGCCACTTGCGACGACCGGCGTGCCCTTCGACGGACCGTCGTGCCTGCGACGGACGTCGTGCCTGCGACGGTCCCGTCCTGCAGGTCGTCGCAAGGTCCAGAGAGTGGATTAACTCCCACTGAAGACTCTGTGACGGTCCGTCACACCCTGTGCGTGTCCGTCACCCTGTGATGGTCCGTCCTGCATTTCGTTACGAAGTTCATAGAGTCGATTTGTCAGTACCCAATTTCAGATTTTCCAAGTGTTTCAAAACGAGAACCTGCGACGATCCGTCGTGCCCATGACGGTCCGTCGTGGGGTCCGTCGTCTCAGCCTATTTTTCAGAAATAAAATCTGCTGCTCAAAACGACTAAACAGGTCGTTACAATCACCCTCCTCTAAGGATTGAGTATCTTCATCATATTGTTCCTCAGAATTAGGATCAACATATTCATCACCCTTTTCTATCTAAACATAATCATGACCTTTTTCTTTATGTTATTTTTTCTTAATTGCTTCTTTTTTGTTTTTATTTAGTTTACATTATGATTTAATAATGCTAGGTTTATAAGGTGGTTCATTATCTTCAATGTTAATGTGTTGACCAACAACATCATCAACTTTTCCCATTATCCCTTTCCCTTTAGGATAACCCTTCCTCAATGTGACTATTTTTATCTTGACCATATCAAACATACACTCCATCAGCTACACAAATAAGTTCAATATTACATTTATCAAGGGCAGTAGGGTTCGGGAGAATTTAATCAATACCTAAGTTTGTTGCATCAACTTCTTGAATAAAATTTTTATCATTGAAAGGCTTAGAAACCCTTCTTATTAAATGACTTTGCTCCCTATGTTGTTTTGTGAGTTGTTCGATGTTAGTGTTCCTTCCATCAATGACTACTTGTCTATGATGTTTCTTTTGTTAGTTAGAACCACTTTAAGTACATGGATAATTATATTTATGTGTATGACCAGTGTGCCGTTCAAAATCTTTACGAATTGATGAATATTCCTGCACTTCGAAATCAATATAAGTATTCTTAGTAGTAATAATATATCTGCCTTTTTGTACATACTAAGGTTGAGCTGATGTTTTATCTGCAGTTGTTGTAGAGTAGCATTTTTCTTTCTTCTGAATCTTCCATGGTTCTTCCTGATGCACAATTCTTTGTTGTTGTTCTCTCGAATTATTTGGCTGAGTAATTTCTTCCTCCCTTCTGCCTGCTGCATTAAGCTCATGAACCTTCAAATATTTAGGAACAATGTCTTTTGTGGTTTTATTTTTCTCCAACTCTTTCCATCCTTTGTTATCTTCATATCTTTGTTTAATGATACAATTAATCTCCTTATGTCCTTGATGTTTACGATAAAAAAAATCAGGAATGTTGTCATACTCAATCTTCTTCCACCTACCATTAGTAATATCCTCTAATATATATCCCATCCAAATCTGAGGAGGTATATCCTTAGTGATATCTACTTGAACCAAAACTCGACCTTTACTACCCCTTGTTTTATTATAAGAAGTTGAATCTAAATAAATAACTCTCACTATAGGTTAAAGAAGACTAGTGATGAATTTATAATTATAATAGTGTTATGGTAGCTTAGGCAGTGAAATCCAAATTGTAACAAGAGGTGTTTCTTTAGATGGTTTGAAGTTATGTGTCCAAGCCTATATCCTCATAACCTGCCTAGCTATAGTCATTCTTTATTTTGTCCAAACCATATTGTAATCTAGCTCAATGTCAAGATAAATCTAAACATGTCTAGAATTGAAATACGCTATTTTAACTCCTCCCAATAGTTGAGTTTGAATAATAAAAATCTTCCTAATAAGTTTCACTCAAGGCATTATTTTAACTAATTTACCAATTAGAGTGAATTTACAATAATAAGCCATATCTTTAACTTTTTCTTCCATAGCATAGAGAACATCAGGAACTACTTTTTTCGTATTGATTTCTGGTTTAGTTAGATTTATATATTTCATTTTTTGACTGATTGAATCTAAGCCTATCATATGTTTTTGTATAAGAGTATAAGGTGAAAGTTAATGAGTTTGGTCTTTTTTTTAGGAAAATTAGAAATCTTACCAGGAGGTTTTTTCATTCTATGAGTAGACGATTTAGACTCATTACGATCAAATTGGTAGAAATTTTGGTAAAGTGTGCTTGATAGTTACCATTTTTTCATTCATCCTATTATATTTCACACCATATTCCTTGGAATTTATAGCATTAACATTCAACTAATGATCGATATTAGTAGTAAATTTAATTCGGGTAAGATGATGTTGAATATTTTCTAGACGAGCATATGTTATTATAATTGACTCACCAGTGATCCTCTGTGTTTTTGGAGAATTGAATGGGTCCTTTGAACATTGAATTCGACCCTCCTTACTAGAATGTAATCTTGTTCTATTTCATTCAAAGGTATCAGTTCAGTTGTAGGACTAAATTTATTTTGAACATCAAGATGACCTTTTTTATTATTTTTTGACGATTCTCCTTAATGCTTTATGGAGTGAACTGGATTGTTGAAACTTCTATGATCTTGTCGTTCCTCCCTTATATATTCTTGTTCAAGATTATTTTGTGCATCTCTGATTAATCCACAAGACCTTAAATTTATGATTTGACTATCACATTCCGTTGACTTTTTAGTAGGTTGATCCTTAAGAATAGGGGAATAAACCCCATACACATTTTACCTTCGATTCTCAATCAAAAGAGATCAATTTTTCTCACAATTATGGCTAATTTCCCCCCCTCCATTGAATGTGAGCTTCATGCAACTGACTCACTAGATTTTTTACTATGATTCAGAGAAAAATCTTCACAGTCAGAGTAACATCTTTCTTTCCACCAGAGTTGTATACCAATTCCATAAACGTGTAAACCTCTTCGTCCCTCATCTGCTACACATTGTAAGTTGATTCAGAACTAGATTCCTACTATAGAACTTGTTGATTCAAATAACACTTTAATTAACCTGGGTTTGGAGGCTTCAAACGATCAATAATCTTCATTAAAAAGATCAAATTCGTACAAATTATCCAAGAAAAGAATTCTTTGGTCGAAATCTGTAAAAAAAGTTATAGAGAGAATTTTTGGTTTTGGTATTTCGACCTTGGGGCTTAGGGTTTATGGTAGGGTTAGGGTTAGGTTTAATGTTAGGGTTAGGGTTAGAGTTTAGATTATTTTTTAGTTTTTAGGGTTTGGGGTTAAGGGTTTGAGTTGTAATATCTATATTTTATTGTTTATTGTTAGGGTTTTTGTATTTTTTGATAGGGTTTCGGTTTAGGGTTGAGGATAGGGTGATTGTTTAGGGTTTTTTTAGGTTTTATGTTTTGAGGTGTAGGATTATTCGCTTAAAATCTATGGTATAGTGTTTAATCATTGGGCTTTTGTATTTTTTTGGCTTGGGGTTTCGGGTTAAATGCTCAGGGTTAGGGTTTGGGTTAAGATTAGGGTTACGGTTTAGGTTCTTTTTAGGTTTTTTAGGGTTTCTGGTTTAAGATTTGAGGTTTAAAATCTACGGTTTAGTGTTTAATGTTTGGTTTTTCTTATTTTGAACTTAGGGTTTTTTGTTGGACTTAGGGTTTAGGGTTTAGAATCGAGGGTTACAGTTAGGGTTAGGATTAGTGTGTAGGTTTTGTTTTTTATGTTTTATGGTTCAAGGTTTAACAGTTGATGTTTAAAATCTATTGTTTAGTATTTAATGTATGGGTTATGGTATTTTGGGGTTATTTTAAATTTAATTAGCCTGCATGGGTAGGGTTTGAGAAACACCCCAAGCCTTACCATTTAACAAAAAAAAAAATACAAGGCGAGGGACATAAACATAACCTCCACATCTATGATGCTTTGAAGTTAACTTTCCAAAAAGAAAATAAACTCCTCCCCTTCGAAAGAAGGTGATCACAAAATTCTTAACACCTAGAAGAGAGGACCTCTCTCCATAAATAGAATCTAGGAAATATAAACAAGGGAGACTCTCCCTTTACGATCCCAAAAATAAACAAACTTATCCTAACTATTCAAACGAGCTATAATTTTGAGTGATAGATTAGTTTAAAAACTAGAAGAATTTTTAAGGAGGCTCTTTAATTTTCTGGGTCTTCTTTCTTCCATTGAAAGCTAGCATGTCAGCAATCTAACTAGTTGTATGCCTTTTGCTTCGTAAGTTTTTCGTGAATTTTAGTATATTTGTGGACTAAGTGAAGTTGTCACTATTATTTGACAAGGGCGTCACCACCAATATGCTTCCCTAAAGATGTGTAAACATTTGAATTCCTATGTCTGGGAGATGAGTGTTTTCTTTCTGTCCATCTTTTGCAAATGCTCCACTGTGGTTTTGTTTTTATAGGATCCAATTGACTGTAAACATAGAATCCACTTTAAGAATGATCATCTTGTAAATTAATTCCAGTGCCCAAGACGTTCCAAATATAGCTGCATCTACTTCTGCGTGATTTTTTGTACCATTTCCAATGGGGGATATATAAGCTAGTATTAATTTGCCTACTTTATCTCTCAATATACCTCCTACCCAAATCCTTCCCGGGTTATTTATTGAACTTCCATCCGTGTTGATCTTAATCGATTTGTTAGGTGGTCTGGTCCATGTTATCATTTGTTAACCTTTAATAACTGCGCGGGTTTAGGGTTTAGAATCTCGGGTTTAGGGTTTCGGTTTTAGGATTAGGGTGTAGGTTTTTTTTTATGTTTTATGGTTCAAGGATTAACATTTGAGGTTTAAAATCTATTTTTTAGTATTTAATGTGTGGGTTATGGTATTTTGGGTTTTTTTTTATTAATTACCCTGCATGGGTAGGGGCTGAACAACACCCCTAAGCCTTACCATTTAACAAAAAAAAATACAACGCGAGGGACATAAAGATAACCTCCACATATATGATGCTTTGAATTTAACTTTTCAAAAAGAAAATAAACTCCTCCCCTTACAAAGAAGGTGATCACAAAATTCTTAACACCTAGAAGAGAGGAACTCTCTCCATAAATAGAATCTAGGAAATATAAACAAGGGAGACTCTCCCTTTACAATCCCAAAAATAAACAAACTTATCTTAACTATTCAAACGAGCTATAATTTTGAATGATATATTAGTTTAAAAGCTAGCAGAATTTTTAAGGAGGCTCTTTAATTTTCTTGGTCTTCTTCCTTTGAAAGCTAGCATTTCCAGCAAGTCTAACTAGTTGTAAGCTTTTGCTTCGTAAGTTTCTTGAATGTTATAGTATATTTGTGGACTAGTGAAGTTGTCACTATTATTTGACAAGGCGTCAACCACCCAATATGCTTCCCTAAAGATGTGTAAATATTTGAATTCCTGTGTCTGGGAGATGAGTGTTTTCTTTCTGTCCACCTTTTGCAAATGCTCCACTGTGGTATTGTTTTTATAGGATCCAATGGACTGTGTAAACATAGAATCCCTTTAAGATGATCATCTTTGTAAAGAATCTAAGTGCCAACACGTTCAAAATATAACTGCATCTACTTTTGCGTGATTGTTTGTACCATTTCCAATGAGGGATATATAAGCTAGTATTTATTTTCCTACTTTATCTCTCAATATACCTCCTACCCAAATCCTTCCCGGGTTATTTAGAGAACTTCCATCCGTGTTGATCTTAATCGATTTATTAGGTGGTCTTGTCCATGTTATCATTTGTACCTTTATAACATGCTCGAGTTTAGGGTTTAGAATCTAGGGTTAGGGTTAGGTTTAGGATTAGGGTGTAGGTTTTTTTTATGTTTTATGGTTCAAGGATTAACATTTGAGGCTTAAAATCTATAGTTTAGTATTTAATGTATGGGTTATGGTATTTTGGGTTTATTTTAAATTTAATTGCCCTGCATGGGTAAGGCTGAGCAACACCCCAAGCCTTACCATTTAATAATAAAAAAAAAAACACAAGGCGAGGGACATAAACATAACCTCCACATCTATGATGCTTTGAAGTTAACTTTCCAAAAAGAAAATAAACTCCTCCCCTTAGAAAGAAGGTGATCACAAAATTCTTAACACCTAGAAAAGAGGAATACTCTCCATAAATAGAATCTAGGAATATAACAGGGAACTCTCCTTTACAATCAAAAAAATAAACAACTTATCGCTAACAATTCAAATGAGCGTATAATTTTGATGAAGATTAGTTCCAAAAAGCTAGCAGAATTTTTTAAGGAGGCTCTTTATTTTTCTTGGTCTTCTTCCTTTGAAAGCTAGCATTTCCAGCAAGTCTAACTAGTTGTAAGCTTTTGCTTCGTAAGTTTCTTTAATGTTATAATATATTTGTGGACTAGTGAAGTTTTACTATTATTGGACAAGGCGTCAACCACCCAATATGCTTCCCAAAAGATGTGTAAACATTTGAATTCCTATGTCTGGGAGATGAGTGTTTTCTTTCTGTCCATCTTTTGCAAATGTTCCACTGTGGTCTTGTTTTTATAGGATCCAATTTTGACTGTACCATAGAATCCAGTTAAGATCGAGCATCCCCCCTTGTAAATTTATTCCAGTGCCCAAAGACGTTCCACAAAAAAAAAAAAATATAGCTGCATTTGTACTTCTGCTGATTATTGTACCATTTCCAATGGGGGCTATATCAGCTAGTATTAATTTTGCCTGCTTTATCTCTCAATATACCTCTACCCAAATCCCTTGCCGGGTTATTTAGAGAACTCCATCGCGGTTGATCCCCCCCCCCCCTCTAATCGATTATTAGGTTGTCTTGTTCCATGTTTCATTTGTACCTTTATAACATGCTCGAGTTTAGGGTTAAGAATCTAGGGTTAGGGTTAGGTTTAGGATTAGGGTGTAGGTTTTTTTTATGTTTTATGGTTCAAGGATTAACATTTGAGGCTTAAAATCTATTGTTTAGTATTTAATGTATGGGTTATGGTATTTTGGGTTTATTTTAAATTTAATTGCCCTGCATGGGTAAGGCTGAGCAACACCCCAAGCCTAACCATTTAATAAAAAAAAATACAAGGCGAGGGACATAAACACAACCTCCACATCTATGATGGTTTGAAGTTAACTTTCCAAAAAGAAAATAAACTCCTCCCCTTAGAAATAAGGTGATCACAAAATTTTTAACACCTAGAAAAGAGGAACTCTCTCCATAAATAGAATCTAGGAAATATAAACAAGGGAGACTTTCCCTTTACAATCCCAAAAATAAACAAACTTATCCTAACTATTCAAACGAGCTATAATTTTGAATGATAGATTAGTTCAAAAGCTAGCAGAATTTTTAAGGAGGCTCTTTAATTTTCTTGGTCTTCTTCCTTTGAAAGCTAGCATTTCTAGCAAGTCTAACTAGTTGTAAGCTTTTGCTTCGTAAGTTTCTTTAATGTTATAATATATTTGTGGACTAGTGAAGTTGTCACTATTATTGGACAAGGCGTCAACCACCCAATATGCTTCCCTAAAGATGTGTAAACATTTGAATTCCTGTGTCTGGGAGATGAGTGTTTTCTTTCTGTCCATCTTTTGCAAATGCTCCACTGTGGTTCTGTTTTTATAGGATCCAATTGACTATAAACATAAAATCCACTTTAAGAATGATCATCTTGTAAATTATTTCCAGTGCCCAAGACGTTCCAAATATAGTTGCATCTACTTCTGCGTGGGTTGTTTTTTACATTATCACAATGGTAAGTATATAAAGCTAGTATTAATTTGCCTGCTTTATCTCTCAATATACCTCCTACCCAAATCCTTCCAGGGTTATTTAGAGAACTTCCATCCGTGTTGATCTTAATAGATTTGTTAGGTGGTCTTGTCCATGTTATCATTTATAGCTTTATAACATGCTCGGGTTTAGGATTTAGAATCTAGGGTTAGGGTTAGGTTTAGGATTAGGGTGTAGGTTTTTTTTTTATGTTTTATGGTTCAAGGATTAACATTTGAGGTTTAAAATCTATTGTTTAGTATTTAATGTATGGGTTATGGTATTTTGGGCTTTTTTTAAAATTTAATTACCCTGCATGGATAGGGGCTGAGCAATACCCCTAAGCCTTACCATTTAATTAAAAAAAAATACAAGGCGAGGGACATAAACATAACCTCCACATATATGATGCTTTGAATTTAACTTTCCAAAAAGAAAATAAACTCCACCCCTTACAAAGAATGTGATCCCAAAATTCATAACACCTAGAAGAGAGGACCTCTCTCCATAAATAGAATCTAGGAAATATAAACAAGGGAGACTCGCCCTTTACAATCCCAAAAATACACAAACTTATCCTAACTATTCAAACGAGCTATAATTTCGAATTATATATTAGTTTAAAAGTTAGCAGAATGTTTAAGGAGGCTCTTTAAATTTAATTTGTTTGGTCTTTCTTACTTTGACAGCTAGCCTTTCCCCCATCCAGCAAGGTCCTAACTAGTTTGGTAGATTTGTTGCTTCGTTAGATTCTTTAATGTTATAGTATATTTGAGGACTAGTGAAGTTTTCACTATTCTTGGAAAAGGGGTCAACCACCCAATTTGCTTCCCTAAAGATGTGTAAACATTTGAATTCCTGTGTCTGGGAGATGAGTGTTTTTCTGTTTGTCCATCTTTTGCAAATGCTCCATTGTGGGGTTGCTTTTTGCACGATCCAATCGACTGTAAACATAGAATCCACTTTAAGAACTATCATCTTGTAAATTAATTCCAGTGCCTAAGACGTTCCAAATATAGCTGCACCTATTTCTGCGTGATTATTTGTACCATTTCCAATGAGGGGATATATAAGCTATTATTAATTTGCCTACTTTATCTCTCAATATACCTCCTACCCAAATCTTTCCCGGGTTATTTAGAGAACTTCTATCCGTGTTGATCTTAATCGATTTGTTAGGTGGTGTTGTCCATGTTATCATTTGTAACTTTATAACTTGCTCACGCCTTTTTGCTAGCTAGATGATTCCATTCCATGTAGAAGGCCAATTAACTTGAGGAAAAAGAGAAGTTGTTAATTTATAATTTTCATTATATATTGCAAACCATACTCTTTTACCATTGGATGTTTTGCCACCATATTAACTAGCACATCTATTTTTCCATAGATTCTAGCAGACAAGAATAGGAGTTGCTTGTTAAATGACTTTATGAGATGCAATTTTTTTGTTTCATTTTCTAATACAGTAATATTAGTTGTTGCAATGAACTGTGATCAGTTTTAACACTATCCATAGTTTCAAAGCTTCTCTGGACTTCAGTTTGTAGATCACCATTGCCAAAAATGTTGTTGATTGTGTCTGTGCCTAACCTGTTGCTGCAACAAAAACAGTTAGTTGGATCAATTCCAAAAGTAGGATAAATTTCAGTACGCATAGTCTGGGGGTTGTTGTTGTGGAATTATTGTTGATACTATGTTTACCAGCTGACTTCAAGGAGCCTGCTGAATCAACATCTTGTAATCCCACTACCCATCTACCCAAAAATCTGCCACTTTTCAATTATCAAACTTTGACTGTTAGTAGAAAATTGAGTAGGTTGGCCTTCACTTAACAAATCATCCCACTAAATAGAACAGTTTCAAGAGTTAAGCTTCTATTCAATGTGTCGCTAAATGTTTTTCCTGTTATGTAGCATATGTTTCCAGTTCAATGAATTACCATAATCCAATTTTCTACAAATTGGATTAGTTCTTTGAGAGTATTTCAGTTTGATTCACCCCATAGTGTGTGTTTATTCCTAAAGATCCACTATTGTTTATATTGGAATCATAACCACACATCTTTAAAAATTCTTATTCCAACCCCTCCTTTATTATTAGGGTAGATTAAGTTCTTCCATGAATGATATTTCTTCTTATCATTCATCCATCCCCAGAAGAAGTCTGCCATCAGCATTTTAATCTGTTTAAGTATTGTAGAGGGAGTAGTAGTACCTAAGAATAAGTGAATTTGGGATATCTTCAAGGACATGTTTAATCAGTACAACTCTTCCTTCATAACTTAGCTACTTTGTTTTCCACCATGTAATCCTTCAAATCACTTTATTTACAAGGTTAGAAAAATAAGATATCCTAAGTCTACCTACAAAGAGAGGGAACCCATGATATGTAATAGGTCCATGTCTTTGTTTGAAACCAGTGATCCTTTTCTTTCTGTCCTTTGTACTGTTAAAAACATTAAGATACACAAAGAAATTACATTTATCACAATTGATCATCTGTCCTGATATTTCCACATAATCCTTGAGAGTTTGCACAATGATTTGGAGTATTTTGGTTCTTACTGAAGTGAACAGAATTGTATCATTTTCAAATCTCATGTGATCGTCATGGGGGCCTCTCACTTCAATGAAAAAACTATGATAATTCAGATAATTATGTAATCCATTTAAATATCTTGAGAGCAATGCACCTAAAATAAATAAGGCATGTGAAAGGGTTCACCTTGTTTGAGGCCATTAGTGGATTGGAAAAAACCAAATCTCCTTCCATTAATAATGATAAGGTACCAGTCTTTGGGCATAACTCTCCACACAATGTCTATGAAGATCTCATTAAAACACATCTTCCTTAGAACAAAACAAATATAGGCCCAAGATACTCTGTCGTAGGCCTTTGCCATGTCCAATTTTATAATGACATTACTACCTATATTAGAATTTTTAATATAATGGATGATTTCGTGAGACAGCATGATGTTTTAAGAAATACTTTTGCCCGACACAAATCCAGACTGATTGAGAGCGATCAAGTTAGGCATATATGACTCAATCTAGAGCTCAATAATTTGGAGATGATTTTGCTGATGAAATTTCTAACACTTATAGGCCTACACTTTTTCATTTTGTTGAGGTTACTCATCTTGGGTAGAAGTACAATGCAGGAATGTTAAAAGTATTTGGAAATTTCCTTGCCACTGAAAATAAATGCCAATCACTCCTATAAGATCCTGATTGTTGATTGGCGTATGTTTTTAAAATAAATACCCATTCATACGATCCGGCCCTTCTATAGACATATTTTTCATGGAAAAGACTACCTCTTTTAATTCCTCCATTTTAGGAGTGGAAATAATCTTGTCATTTTGATCATAATTTACCATTCCAGGGATGCAGTCAAGATTCTCATCATTGATAATTTTGTCCTCCCCTGTAAACATTTGTTTAAAATACACAGATAGACTTCCCATTTTTTTCATCACCCTATATCCATTCCCCATTTTCCTAAATACTGTTAATGATAAACTTTTCCTTCTACCGCTTAACACAGAGTAAAATAATTTACACTTTGTATCTTTATCCTTGAACCATTGCACCTGAAATTTCTATTTCATAATATAGTCCTATAATATTATAAATCTAATGTAGTTAGCATTATCTTCATGGATTGCCTCCCTGTTGGTGTCACAATTGTTGTGAATAAGGTTTTCTTCAGCTCCCCTAAACTTTTCTTCATACTCTCTAACCTTTAGGAAAATTTCCCCAAATTCTCTCTTAGACCAAGCACACATAGCGTTAGAAAGTCTTTTCATTTTTTGGTGAAATCTACACATTGTATTTCCTTTCACCTCCCTCTCCCAGCAAGATTTCACAGTCTCCAAGAAGTGGGAGCTGTCTGTCCATCAGTTAAGGAATCTAAAGTACTTAGTGTGAACTTCCTCTTTGTTGACTTTTTCCAATAATAAAGGACAATGACCTGAGCCAATATAAGGTAGATTAGTAATGGTGATTTGGGGTATCAGATCCATCAAATTATCATTGATAAGGGCTCTGTCAAGTCTTTTCTAAATCCTTTGGTTGATAACTATGTTATCGGACCAAGTGTATTTTAGACCACTGAATCCAATATACATCAACTTACAAGCTTCAATAATGGCTATGAAGTCCAAGATCTATCTAATATCTTAAAGTACCCCCCCCCAAATCTTCCTCAGTAGAATTTATTACATTGTAGTACCACACTGAACACCAAGGCTTGTCCTCTCTATCAGCTTGTTGGAGCATTTTATTCCATAGAGGCCTTCTAATATGGTCTTCGCATTTTGCATAGACAAAGGTAATGGTGAATTGCTTTTGTAACTCATTATGATTAGTCACAAGTAATTTACTTATCATCTTCATCTCTAACATTACAATTAATATCACTATTCCAGAAAAGCAAAATTTTGTCATTACAGTTGAGCACTGCATTATCCATGGGTAGTTGCTATTTGAAGTTCATCACATTAACATTGTCTGCAAAGGGCTCCAGAATAGAAATAATAGATAACTGGTGCATTTTATTGAGCATTTTGATTCATTCCATACATCCGGGAGTGTTAATCCCCTGCACATTCCATAAGATTGTATTAATCATCTGGAAACTCTAGAGGAGAAAAATATGGTATTTGGTTTGCTAGTAGTGACATTTTTGATATCCTTATTTTTGAAGTGAAATTTTTCATGTTTCAACCCTCTTGGGGATAAAACTTGACTTTTGTTTATTTGTTGAAGCTCCGTTATGGGATAAGGGCCCTGATCATTTCGAGGGGGGGATTGGGGGGGGGGAAATCTCTAGAAAAGGGTCACTAGTCGCATCATACATAAGGCCCACAAAGAATGATATATCATGTCCAGCTTATCTTTTGAGTTTACTAATTCATATTCAGCAATAAGAGGTATAGTATTGACTTGACAATATCCTTGGACTTTATTCGGAGGTGCCTTTGGATTTGGTGTCTAATTTTAGTCCTGTATTGAAGGGTTATTTTGTCGCTTTTGATTATCCACCTCCAATAACATGTCCTGTTTGTTTTTTTGAACTCCATATTGTTGCTTGTTTAACCTTCTCTTAGTTGCATCTCTTTTTTACTTGCTTGATTTGTTTTTTCTCTTAAGGGTATTTTCTAAAGTACAGATGGTTGCATTGTTTTCCATATCCTTACAAATTTTACCTTTCTTTATGTCTCCCTTACTTCAGCTTACCTATTCTCTTTTCCCCTGTTTTCTACATTATTACCTATGAGAATAGTTTTGGTTTGCTGTGCTTTTTTTTCATCTAGTTTCCCATCTTTTTGTTATTTTTTTCTCTAGTCTGGGCTCTAAAGTTATGATTCTGGACACGATATTCCCCCTCATGTCCATCATGAGGTAGGTTCCCCCCTTGGTCACCCCTTCCTGCAGATTAGTAGTGTTCTCCTAACATCCCCCAACTTTTCCTCTTTCAGCTCCACAAGTTATAACGTCATTTAAATGCATTCTATTGAATTAAGATCATTCAATACAACCCTGTTTGATTCACTGGATTTTGGATAAGGTTTTTCTCAACATTTTTCACTTTCTTCTCATAGTCTTTAACCTTGAAGAAAATGTCATAACATTCTTTTTTGACTAAGAACTAAGAGTGTTAGCAAGTCAATTCATTTTCTGATGAAACCTCGACATATTGTTACAATAAAATTCCTGTCCAAACATGTTTTCACAGTGTTTAAGAACTGAGGGATGGCTACCCAACAATTGAAGAATTTGAAATACTTGATGTAATCAGCCTCATTTGATGTCATTTCCATTAATAAAGGATAGTGATCAGAACTAGTGGATGAAAAATAAGTAATGGTGGTTTGGGGTATCACTTCCAACCAATTATCATTAATAAGGTCCTTGTCTAACCTTTTCCAGAGTCTTTGACGGATAGCCCTTTTATTTGACCAAGTAAACTTCTTGCCACTAGCCTATGTCCACCAGACCACAAGCTTGGAAGATAATAATGAACTACATACTCTTTCTTATATTTTAAGTTACACCGCAAACTTTTCATATATAGTAGTAATAACATTGTAATCACTCCCTATTCACCAAGGTTTGTCCCTCTACACAGACTGTTGGATCATCCTATCCCACAATGGTCTTTTGAGATAGTACACTTTGCATAAAAAATGATAATAGTGAATTGAGTTGGTAGATCATTTTGTTTAAGATAACATGTAAGTTGTTGCTCATCCTTATTAATAACACTATAATCAATATCATCATTCCAGAATAACAAATTTTTACCATTACAGTTACTAACCACATTATCCATGGCTAATTGAAAATTGAAATTCTAGGCATTAACATTGTCAGCAAAGGGTTCAAAAATTGCTATAATTTAAAGGTGATGTATTTTCCAAAAAAAATTTAGTCTTTCCACAACACCTTGAGTAATGATCAACCTCAAATTCCATGTATTTGTATTAATCATTCGGATGATCTAGAGTAAAATAGTGTGGTATTTGTTCTCCAAGAAATGACAGTGTTTATGTCTTTTTTTTTTAAGTAAAACTTGTCATGTTGGAACCTCTTGGAGAAAAACCTTGATTTAGAGTTATGTGTTGTATCTCATCTTAAATGTTCTTATCATAGGGAGGAATGAAGGATATAATCAAGGCCTCACTGGTGTCATCATCTTCATCTTTATCATGTAGTGATTCGATGTCTCTATCAAACTAATCTTCATAATTATTTACTTCATATTTATCAAGAAGTAGGACAATATTGACCTGGCATTGTTGTTGTCTCTTGTCTGGTGGTTCTATAGGTCGAGGAGTAACAAACTGAGCTTGTAAAGGAGAATTATAGAAGACCTAATGGTCATTTATGATAATAAATTTTTTATATTATTCCTTCTCCGTTTCCTGTTCTTTCTTTTCTCACATTCCTATAGTTTGCTCTTTCTTCTTTTGGATACCGCTTTTTTGTTTACTAGGATTTTTCTTACTCTTTAGAGTGTTTTATTTTTTACTATTGCTAGCATTGTTCCTCATTTCCTTTGACATTGAAGGTGTATTTTGTTTACTAGTGTGTCTTTCTTCCCCTTGCTGATTTTCCCTGTATTCTGCAATATAGACATGTCGCTGTTTGTATTTTTACTGTTGAACTAGTTGTTGTTTTGATTGATGTTGCTGAATTTTTGGGCTTGCGGGGGCTCTAAGGTCTATATTATTGTCGTTATGTGCCCCCCCCCCCCCATGCAAGCTCGAGGCAAATTCCCTCCTTTGGTCACCCCTTCCTACAAGTTAGTAAGGCTCTCCAGACATCCCCTATCCATCCCTCCTTCAACTTCACTAATCACATGATCAGACATATACAGTTTATTAGAGTTAGGTTTTACATCTATGGTACCTGAATTCCATTATTTTGCCTCATTTTCCTTTGATATTCCCTGTTTTTTTTATTGTTTCTATGTGCATACCTATTTAGTGTTTCTTATGTTACTATTTGTTACTTGTTATTTGCATCCTCTCTTGTTGCAGTATGTATTTCCTGCATGTCCAAAGTAGTGAAAATTTTTGTTGTGTAATACTAGGCATACTTGGTTTTCTTTATTATTGTTTTTCTTCTCAATTTCCTGCTCTTTTTTGTACTTGCAATCATCATCTCTTATTTTGTCCTACACTCATCTATTAATGTCCTTGATGTCTGCTATATTCATATTAAGGTGGGATGCTTTATATTCAACAGGTTCCCACTTCCTTATCATAAAGGTATCATCATCCAACCCTATCCACACATGCTTAGGCCTTGGTTTTTTTTAAAACTACTTGCTCCTTCACTTTAGCAATACATGCCCTTGATTTTTTTTATAGAGGAAGTATCTACATATAGGACATTGCCCACGGTTTCACGCAGAAGTGTGAGGAAAGGTTTCTTAAAGAAGTTCCAAGGTAAGGTCGGTAAGAGTACCCATATAGGGACTATAGGTGATTCCTCTTCTGCACAAAGGTGGAGCTCCAGGCTTGTATTCTCATGAGTTTTCCTTCGATGGTCATTCTTTATTGGGTAAAAATTATATTATAATCAAGCTCATTTTGAATTTCTATAAAAACATGTCTCAAATTGTAATGAGAAATATTGACCCCTCTACTTAGATGAGTTTGTTGTATGAAACTCTTTTTGATGAGTTTCACCTTTGGCATGGTAGTACTGAATTCGCCCACCAAGGTATACTTGCAATTAACTATCAAAGTGTTCATGTAATCCTTCATGTCATATATCACTGCAGGACAACCTTATTTGTTTCTTTGTGTAGGAGTGTTAATCCTTATATTTATGTATGTGCCTCATGGATATTCATAAGTCTAGAATCCAATGTTTGAACCATAGTGTATGGAGGTTGTTAAGTATCTTTATCGTGATTTTTTGTTTTGATTTTCAATAGGTTTGTTAAACTCTTTTTCTTTGTATTTGGGAATATTTTGTTGGATTTTTGGTAGGTTACGTATAGGTTTGTCAAAGTTGCTAGAAATTTTTAGAATGGTTAAGTGGTAATCACTTATCAGTCATTTCTTTAGGAGGGATGTGTTGAGTTCAATTAAATTCCTGGCTAGGTTGATATTTAGATTTCTTCATGTTCATCCCCTACACTTGCTCATTAGTTTCAATAGCTATTTGTCCCATGTCATTAAGAATCAAATGGACAGCACTGCAATTATCACTCGGATGCATTTGAGTAGAAGTAGAGGAAGTGGACTTACCAGCTTGAGTACATTTCTCCTTTGGTTTCATGTTCTGCACTTTTCCTGCAGGGGAGTGTTCTTCTTGCATTATGTTATTAGAATTATTAAGAATATCAACAACTTTACCTGAATTTAGTTGTTGCATATTTCTTGGTATAACTTCAGCTTGTTTGGTGCCAAAGTAGAAATATAACGAGCTTTCGACATCAATCACCTCCTTTCATTGGTTGCTCAAAATTCGTTGTACACTTGACGGATTTACTTTGTAATTGTTTTTCTATGATAAACAAACTGATATTTTTGTAAAATGAATCACTTGAACACTAGGCTTCGTCCCACTAAAGTTGTCTTCCTCGCTTCTCTTTTATTATATAACTTGCACATTAGAAAATTTCCACTAGCGATTTGGTTATCCATTGTAGCTAAAATTCTTGTGAGGTGTACGCTTACATCTGGAGAATATTCTCCAGTGTGTAATTAGCCATGAAATTTCTGGGAATTTGATAGAATTTGACTATGATTAAATGGCGATTCTTACGTACACTAAAATTCACTTCATCCTAATTTTTTGTTAGAAGGTTGGATTCAGCTGATTTTTTAGTATGATGTAACCTTTGGTGTGTAGAAGAATTATCAGTGTCCTTTGTAACTTGGTTTAATCTTATTTGATCTGAAGAAATAATTTTAAGACTCCCCACTAGTTCATTCTGAAAAATGATATTGTTCATTCCTTCATGATTTTGCGAATTCACAGAGTTCTGTGATTTATTAGAGGGTTATTCCAGTTGGGTTTTGATCAATTTATTCAAGAGTTCCTGTTGGAGTTGGTATAGTGGCCTGAAAAGCCGTATGACCGCTCACGCACCTTACCAGTAAGCATTCAACTAGCTGTTCGAGAAAAATTTAGTATGCAGTTCCAGAGAGCGCACGTCTAGAGAGAAGGTTAGAGTGAAAAAAAATTAGGAAATGGGAAGCCATCAGTGTATTGGGCTTGGGGTTTCGGGTTAATGGTTTAGGGTTAGGTTATGGTTAAGGTAAGGGTTAGGGTTTCAATTAGGGTTAGGGTTAGTGTTGAGGATTGTTTTACATTTTAGGATTTGTGGTTTAGGATGTGAATTTTAACATCTATTTTTTAGTGTATAATGTTTGGGTATTGTATATTAGACTTAGGGTTTTTTTATTTGGACTATTTTGCACCTAGGGTTTAGGGTTTAGAGTTAGGATTAGAGTTAGTGTGTAGTTTTGTTTTTTTATTCTTAATTTTTTTTTAGGTAGGTTTTTTTTTTTTTTGTTGAACGACCCTTGAGGTGGGTCAGGGGCCTAGCTACACCCCCAGGCCTTAACATTTCATAAAATCAAAATTTACAAGAAGGGGGACTTCACCTTACCTTCTATGGTTTGGTAGGTTTGCGATTGACTTATCTACTAAGATATGTCAATTCAAACCTTTTACAATATAATGCCTATCTATAGAAAGAAAATACCTAGAGAGGACTCCTCTCTTAATACATTTTTCTAAGAAAGCATGAACTAGGGAGACTCTCCCTTTTACAAGAGTGAGAATAAAAGAGTAAACCTATTCTACTAATTACACATCAATGAATAAGTTTAATGTCATTTGCAATGTTAAGCATATGAATAATCAAAATCTAAGGAGGATGTTTGATCCTCTTTATCTTCCTTCTTCTGAAATTTTGCATGCCCATCTTTTCCAATATATTGTTCAGGGCTTAGCATTTTAGGTTTAAAATCTATGGTATAGTATTTAATTTTTTTTAAAAAAAATTAAAGTATTATTGTTTGCATCAAATTTTGAACATATAGAAAATAAATAAACCATACAAATAAATATGAAGAAACATAATTTTATTGATTAACATAACGGATACAATTATGTTGATCCCTTGATTCTACTCTCCTAAGTTATCTTTGTTCGAGGTCTATTAGTGGTGTATTTCTCGTACTAGGATAATTTATATTTGACCTCTCTATATGAATAATCCATCTCTTTTATGGAATATTTCGAGATCTTGATCTCTTTATGGAATTTCCGAGATCAATATTTAATGTTTGGGTTTTGGCATTTTGGGCTTAGGGTTTCTGATTCCTGGTTTATGATTAGGGTTACGGTTAGGTTGGGTTTTTTTTTTTGGTTTTTTAGTTTTAAGTTTTAGGATTAGACGTTTAATATCAACGGTTTTATGTTTAATGTTTGGGTTTTTGATTTTAGGAATTGGGTTTAGGTTTTACGGTAGCGATTGATAGAGAAAATATTGAGAGAAGATGTAAGGATGAAGGTGTATTTTATTTATGAGGATTTAGTTTCCTCTTTTAACACAAAGGTTACACCTTAGCAAATGGCATGACGCAAAGGACTGAGGAAAGAAAACCAAACTATGTCTATTCTTTATTTATTGCCGGAAAGACTTAATAATTTACTTTACGAATTTTTACAGTGATGCTTTTCAGCCGACACTATACGACAAAATGAAAAAGATTCTTACTGTATACTATGGCTTATATTCAGCCGACACAACAATATATAATAATCTCGTTCCTGTTTTTCTTTTTGCTTTTTTTTATCCTAAATAAACTATAGTATACATTGTCTTCTCCGTTGCACTTGAGGCAGTTATGATAGGGTATGTGTTGCTAAATACGTTGCAATATCTTACTTAATAACTTTCGAAAAAAACCTTCTTCAAAGCCTCGTACATGGTTTTTTTTGGTTTGTTTGAGGTGTAACGACCTGTTTAGTCGTTTGAGCAACAGATTTTTATTCTGGAAAAAACTGGCAGTGGCAGAGGTGCGGAGGTGACGGAGGACGACGGGACCGTCTCACGGGCATGAAGGGACCGTCGTGGAGGTGTCGTTGCCAAAAACACTTGGAAAAATATGAAATTGGTGGTCTGAAAATGACTCTTGACCGTAACGACGGAAATGGCAGACGGACGCACAAGCGTGGACGGACCGTCACAGACTCTGTGATGGAAATTGAGTCTATACGGTGCGACGGACAGCAGGAGGACCGTCGCAGGCACGACACCCGTCAAGGGCTTGCGTAGTCCCAGGCGGGGATCGGATTCGATTAATTAATTTAAGGGGCGTTTTGGAACATTTCCTGCGTTTTTAATTATAAAATAATGGTATGTTTATAAGTTAATTACCTTGGGGGTTTTTAAAGAGTAACCTTGAAGTTAATAGTGGATATTAGTGCCATCTTTTAAAATTTCATTATTGATAATTAGGGTAAAAGAAAGAGGGTTTGAATAAAGAAAAACAAGAAAGAAAAAGAGAGGAGAACGAGTAGTTAAGGTTAGAGAGAGAGAGGAACGGAAGAGGAAAAAAGAAATGAGCGGAAGTATCTTGTTGATCGCAATTCTCGGTGAAGGTAGGTTATGGTTTTTTACACTTATCGTAGTTAAACTCTTAATAGCGAATGATATGTGTTAGTCGTATTATTAAGTCTTCTATATGCTTAAGGCGTTGTAGCATGATTGATCTTATATATATTAACATGATTGTGAAAAATAAGCATGATTGAGCTATTGAATCTTAAATCTGAAGAAACCCTAACTCTACTTGTTAATGATGATGCCTTGGTATAAAAGAAGGCTTAATAAACGAAAGTTGAGATTAGGGGATCGGCAGTGTCAGTGCCGACACCAGGAGAGAATTATGAGGATCGGAAAGTGTCACGGTTCGACCACCAGGATAGGATATGAGAGATCGTTTAGTGTCACGTTCCGACACCAGGATAGTATATGGATCGGGTCAATGTTCCGTACCAGGGATAGAATATGAGGATACGGAGTTGTCCGTTCCGACAACAGGATAGTAAGTATATGGATCGGGTTGCCAGTTCCAGACCGAGGATGGAATATGAGATAGGAGAGTGTTCACGTTCCGACACCAGGATATATATGGAATCGGGTTTGCCACGTTCCGGTACCAGGATAGAATGAGGAGAGGAGAATTGTCACGTAGCGACACGAGGAGTAAATAATATAAATAATCTTGAAAGATACTAATATTAATCTAAAGTAACATGTTTCCCAAAACGAGTATGATGAGGAGGCGTGAGTCTCATTGATGTGCTTGGTGTTTGTAACCAAGGACATGGTAATTGTAAAATGCTGCATGCAAGGAATTAGTTGATTTTATGATGTTACTTGAGTATATCTGTTTCTATTTTGGTTGTCCGATGATCACCTACTCAGTACTTGTGGTTGTACTGACCCCCTACTTTTATGTTTTCCGTTTGTATTTGTGGAGTGCAGCAAACATGGACCGTCATATTCGGACTTCAACGTAGGTTCAAGCCAGTCTTGTCCAACTCGGTATCTTCGGGTGAGGCTATGCTTCTACTTGGACTGGGATGTTCCTTCCACATGTCTGATGCCTTGAAGCTTCGGCATAGACTAGCTTTATTTGTTTAGCTTCTTAGAATTTACTCGAGTTTAGTAAATTGATCATAGAGGTTCTGTGGTGATGACCTTCCCAGATTTTGGGTAGGGAATTATAGAAGTTGAATTTTAGAAAGTTATTGAAGTCTTTTATTTATGAGTTTTTTTAAGTCTTCAGCATACTTACATCCGATATGTTTTCAAATGAAATGATAAGGTTTTAGATGGTTGGTTCAGCTCCACAAATTCGGGAGGTTAGTAAATGTGGGTGCCAAGTCGCAGGCTCGGTTTTGGGTTGTGACAAAACTTGGTATCAGAGCATCAGGTTCGGGTCTCAATCACACAAGAACAGGTGATAGTAGAGTCTTAAGGAACGGGTAGGGGGCGCCTTTACTTTCTGGAGAGGCTATAAGACTTTTAGGAAAAATTCCATTCTTTCGTTCTTTCTTTCGTGGTCTATTCACTTGGTCCAATTGGTTATCTGGGATTACAAGTTGGTATTTGACCATCTTCACTCTATTTCGCAGATAGATGGTTAGAACTAGAGCAAAGACTTTACGCCAACCTCAACATCAGCAAGACAAGATGATCTGAGCCAGCCACTGGGCTGAGATCGAAAGCTGCAACAGTGGCAATGAGGTCGCGGTTTTTAGAGGTAGTGGGAGGCGTCCTTGGGGAAGAGGAATGAGCACCTAGCCCATCGTGGTATTAGCGGCGGTAACTCCTCCACGACTGAGGAAGTTAATAAGGGAGAAGGGGAGGGATGGGGAGAATGAACAATTACCAGAATGAGGAAATGCCCACCCCACCTACCCCAGAGATGATCAATCAGGGGTTCTCGCTTATCTTAGTGGGTTGTTGATCAGGGTCAGGCAACCACCAGTGTTTTCGCACCAAAAACCTCCGGTTTCTAGAGGTTTTACAACGGCAGACACTATGGGCTCTAGTATGGATGCCCCATGGACAATCATAGCAAGTTTACACGTCTGACTACTGGGCCTATAATGACAAATGATCAGCATGAACTTTTCAGTAAGTTCTTGAAAATTAAAACCTTTAATCTTCAAGGGTGCAGAATTGAGGATGCTACGATTTTCTGGTTGATTAATGAGCTACTACACAAGATGGGGAAGTAGACGGTTTGGTGTTGAGTCGTGAGTTACAATTCAAGGGAACGCACAAAATGGGTGGCGGTCACATGTTGAGTGTTCAACCAACAGAGGACCACCATAGACTTGGGCTCATTCTCTAGTTTGTTATGGAAATGTATATCCCCCGTACTTTGAGGGATAGGGATAGGAAAGGGATGAGTTCTTGAGCCTAGAGCAAGGTAGGATGTCGGTCAATTGCATATTGAGGCTTAAAAGTTTCGTGAACTATCCAGAAGCCACCCAACTATGTTTCAGTCACAAAGAGGATTTCGCCGTTTTGTGAAGGGGTTGAGATCAGATTGCCAATTTTCAGCCTTAAGGTCGCGGCTACGGGAAAAATCCTTCAACGAAGGGTGGTAGATTTAGTGTAGAGGTGGAAGGAGTTGAAGCCAGATAGATGAATTCAACACGGCGTCGACATCAAAGAGGTTTCGAAAGGGATCAGGTGATGAGTTTAATGGTTCTTACTCTCGACCCATTCAGTCTCACTACAGAATGTCAGTTGGGGGTCCACCTCAAGACCGGTCAACATTTCTCGAGGACCTAGCGTGAAATCTATAGAGTGTTTGTAAGGGTGTGGGGAGACGGGCCATATCAAGAGGTAGTCAAAAAAGAGAGGTGATCGACCCCCAACAGCTAGGGTTAGAGGTGTCATGGCAGATGAGAGGCCGTTGTATCCGGAGGACGAGGTCGTCGATGGGGGTAAGGTGTCAACAAAATGGCGGGGGGGGGGGTGGATGGGAAAACTGGAGCCACTACATCAAACATGGTAGGGGCAACGACAAAAAAACGAAAGGGCACCTTGTTATTGCTTTCCCTGGGAGATCAGAGCGGGAGACATCTGATGCTGGTCATACAGGTAATCTCTGGTTTGTGATTGCATTGGCTTCCGTATGTTTTGATACTGGATCCCATTTTCCTGATGTTATCGTCTAATTTGCTAATGGTCTACATACATTGTGAATTACTTGATAGCATATTCGGTTTCGACTCTGGTGCGGGTGAAGTCTGTGGTAGGTGAAAAGGTATATAGGTCTGTTTGGTGGAACTTGTGGGGAGAAACACTTATGTAGATTTGGTTATCATAGAGATGGTTGATTTTGAGTAATTTTTTGGTTGTGTGGGTAGCACTGGGCTTTCTCCGCAATTTGCGATCTTGGATGTAATGCTAAAAACGGTGACGTTAGCCAGCCGGGGACAGATCGTTAGTGTGGGAGGGTGGACTTACATTCTAATCCGGTGCGTATAATCTCCTCGCGTTCTAAGAAAATGGTTAGTAAAGGGTTCTGTTTAGTTTTCCTTGTCACATATCAAGGAGACATAACCAAGTTAAACCTTCGATTGAGGTCGGTTGCGGTGGTCCGTGAGTTTACTTGATATATTCCCTGCAGATCTTCCGGTTGCCCCCAGATTAGGATATTGACTTCGGATTGATCTTTAACCGGGGACTCGCCCCATTCATACCCCCTTATAGAATGGACCCCGGGAGTTGTAAGAAATTAAAAGCCCAACTTCAAAGAGTTGTTGAGCAAAGGCTTCATGAACAAGGCATTCTCCTTGGTGTGTGCTCGGTTTGTTTGTAAAGAAGAAAGATGGGAGTTTCGGATGTGCATAGACTACCGGTAGTTGAACAATGGTGGTGACCATTGAAATTAAAGAAACAAGTATCCTCTTCATTCGTATGATGACTGTTCGATCAGTTACCAAGGGCTTGTGTCTTCTCTAAGATTGAATGAGATCCGGTTATCATCAATGAAAATACGAGCAACGGATGTGCCAAAGACTGCTTTTAGAAAACCAGGGTATGGGCATTACGAATTTGTAGTGAATCTTTTTGGTGACGATGCCCCTGCGTGTTCATGAGTTTGATGAGAACGGGATTTTTAAGCCAGATTTAGAATCTCTTTGTGATCGTATTTATGTGATATACTGAATACTCCACGAGTACGGAAGGAACATGAGGAGCACCCCCCCCG